>JAULBX010025231.1:0-51934 GCA_032358255.1 Heterotrichella gracilis | reverse complement strand
TGCCTCGGGAAGAGGAGGATAAGGAGGAGGATGAGGGCAACACCTACTAGGGCTGAGCCTGATCCAAACGCTGTCCAATGGCCGACCCTTGGCTGGGGTTCGAAGTGGCCCACCAGCTGACCCCGACGGGCACTGCCACTGGGACCACTGGGTGCCTCGGGAAGAGGAGGATAAGGAGGAGGATGAGGGCAACACCTACTAGGGCTGAGCCTGATCCAAACGCTGTCCAGTGGCCGACCCTAGGCTGGGGTTCGAAGTGGCCCACCAGCTGACCCCGACGGCCACTGCAACTGGGACCACTGGGTGCCTCGGGAAGAGGAGGAGGACGAGGGCAACACCTATTAGGGTCCAAAATTCTGGGCCAAATCCTGGGTCAAAAATCTAGGTCAAAATATTGGGCCGACCCTAGGGTAGAATACAGAACCCCCGATGCAAGAGCATAACCTAGAGCTAGGGCCCAGACCCGTAGCCTATGGATGGTAAGGAATGGTGCACAATGGGCACTGCAGCCAGGGACTTGTTTGCTTAGTGAAGAATAGGGGGATGAGGGTCCTAGCTCTAGGTGCTCTAGGGTTTCGGGTCCAAGAGACGGACTAGGTAAATGGAGGGCGTTGTTTCAATTGGGCTGTTGGGGAGCTGCAGATATTTTTGCTACGGGCTGACTGTGCTCATAGTGCGTTTGCCGCCAGATTGTGTACATTAAATGTCACATAAAACCCGGTTTTATTTACTGGGCTGGTAAATGACTTTACATTGTGGACATATCTTGAATTAGTCACAGTCTTATGAAGTCATTTAAGTCATTTGATTGAGATGCCATTCAGAAGTCGTGTCCACAACATGAAGTCTTGTGAAGTCATGAGAAGCTTGGGGCTATAAACAGGGCTTATATCTTCGTCGTTTTTAACGAGGATCTGCCGAAATCTGTGGCGGGAAACGATCACATGGGGGGTATTTTGTTAGGGGTATAATGGGTAACGAAGATTTGGAGATTTTGGCAGTGAAAAAGGCCAAATAACGAGAAATGCAACGAAGATAACCTTTAAGGGCTGATTGGGTCCCGTTTCGTTTGGGGTTTAAAACGAAGGTTTCAAAATAAGATGTAAGCACGCCTATACCAGAGCCTGGCTAACATAACAGGCTATAAACAGGAATTACAGGAATTTACAGGAATTCAAATTCCTTATCATTTGATTAAAACAAAACACTCGACTGCGCAGTGGCGCGCCACATGCAAATGCCTTGTTGACACGTGTACAGTCGAGATCCTCTTGTACATATATATACCCTAGCTCTTTTTGAAGAAATACTACGCCAGCTTTGTTCGGAGGCAAGGCGCGGCCGGTGTGCGCTACAACCAGCGCTGGTGGTAACAACGGCCGCTGAAGTGCGGGATCTTGGAGCGCGCGCAGGGGAGTAAGGGGACTGGTACGCAGGCTGCATACAGGCTATAGCGCTATGCCAAAACGGCCGGGGAGCTAGTTTTGTTGCTTTGCTGCAGCTGCAAGTTTCCAGGGACGGCACACGCCAACATCTAACGTCGGGGCGTGCGTTTGGTTTGGACTCCACAGTAGCAGGGTTTAGGGTACATTTACATCACTGAGTGGTCTGTCCTTGACCTAACCGCCCACCTAATCCCGCAGCACACGACTTTGCTTGCAAACTCTACAGTTAATCACTCCACATCTTCCCACACTACCCACAATCACCCATGTGCACAGCACGGCACCCATCCCTGTGTGCTGTCCACATGCATAGCCTGCCCGATTGCCTCCAAACCCACCGTAGTCCAACTGCCCAGCCACCACAAACCCCTGGGGGTTACCAAGTTTCCAGCGCGCTTTGCAGCTTAGGCACGATGCATCATGGTGGCCACTAGCACAAGAGGTTGCCACTAGCAAAAGCGGTTGACGTTTTGTCATGACAAAACGTGATCACAGGGAAGTGAGTCACCACACCCAGTCACACCCTCTCTGGGATGCATCATGGTGGCCACTAGCACACGAGGTTGACACCAGCAAAAGAGGGTAACGTTTTGCCACAGGGAAGTGAGTCGTGACCACAGGGTCTAGCACAACAGGATCACCCTCAGGGCTTGAAGCCAGCGTTGGGGCCAGTTAGGCCAGTCACACGCAGTCACACCCCTCTCCGGGATCCTGTAACACATGTGATAGTGCAGCAGCTGGGACTTACTGGGACCACCAGTGGTAGGCCGAGCTGCTGCACCTAGCTAAAGTAGCCAGGGCCACCCTCCCTGCAAACATTTTTTAAATCATTTTGCAACTTCTCTTTGCAACATCGTTTTGCAATGACATGTACATCCCCTCCAGTGGAGGAAGGTCGTTTCATAGGGCACTGGGGGGGGATGTCACTGGCAAAAGACGTTTAAAGTTTTCTACAACTTTTTTGGCATACCTACTTGATGTACAAAACATTGTCTTTTTGTTCCTCCACGACAAGAGTTCACTTCAGTGAAACAAATTTTGAACTTCTCAGCGGGCGCCCGGGCTTACCAATATTCCAACCCTAGGTGCCTTAGGGCCGGAAGTACAGTCTGGTTGGTCTAGTTGGTCTGGTCAGCCTTGCAGAGCGAAAGTACATACATCGTCTTGTTTTCTTAGACTTACGCAAGACTTCCCTCACAAACCCTGTGCACGTGCAGGAGGTTTGGAGCACATACAATGAGGGGCAGGGGCAGCTTGGCGGTTGTCGTCGTTGGAGTGCTATTTCTGGCCCTGGCAAATGTAGCCATGCTCCAAGTGGCAGCACAACGTGAGCACACACCTGCATCCAGCAGCAGCATTATTATGTTTTTATACATATAAATTTTCAAAAGTCTTTTATATTAATGTTAAAAATTTTCTTTAAAATGCTTAATATTTGTTGTTGTCATGTAAAGCACACACCTGCATCCATCAGCAGCATGCGCACCATTGTTCTGTAGAGCATACAATGCCTCCTGCTCTCTGCTGTAGATGATCACTGCCCACATTGTTTACAGTATACACAGATATACATATAGTTGCTTATGCAGCATACAGCAATGTATTGCCCGCCCTTGTTCACCTTACCGAGATTGCTTCATAATAATTTGTAAAAGGGGGGGTACTATAATTTCTTATGTAGGGTGAGAGTGTAATTAAAAACTCCAGCTCAGCAAAATGTGCCAAAATATTCCATTGTTTTGTACAAGATATAAAAGGTTTTTGTAGGTCAAGACTTGGGTGCTCTTAGTTTGTTGCTGGGTCAAGGGGCAAGGCTTGTTAATCAAGTGCTTACAGGTGAGGCCCCGAGAGTTATTAGTGTAATGGCAAAATGAAATGTAACCGTGGGAGTGAGAGGGTGAAAAGGGCCGAATTGGAGTTTCAAAGTCGCACATGTTGCCTATTCCAAACCAATAACAAAATGTGCTTGTCAATAAATGGTTCAGTGTCAATCTTTTTTACCCTGCTGCCCTTGTCTGTGCGCGCTCACCCCCACAACAGCATGTAGGTCAAGGCTGTCAAGGCAACGGTTGCATATAAACAAACACTAGTGTAATTAGTTTACATTTGAACAAAACACCGCGGTAATAATGCAATGCACATACAGCCATCATGTTTAAACATCAAGTTAATAAAGAACTTCAATAAGGACAAGATACCAACAACTCTTACATTTCTAAAGCTATTTTTGCAGCTATATTTGCATGTTTTGTTTTTTATTTATTCCTTTGTGCTGCTTCCTCCTCAATTTCCATGTTTGGCTGCATTGTATTATGTGTACTGCATATTTGATGACATTTGAACCGGACAGACCCTTGCGTATTGCAGCCGAGGAAAGCCCCCCACCCCCCATGGCCGCCACCTCCCCACCACTTGAGGCGCCCCCAAGCCCACCTCCCTCGGACCCCCCCCCTCCAGGTACACTACCTACACTACCTTGCAACACCCTCAAGTGTATACTTACTACATCGCATTGCAGTGCATTTGGTGCAGTGGTGACAGACCCTTGTGTATCGCAGCCGAAGAAAGCCCCCCACCCCCCATGGCCCCCACCTCCCCACCACTTGAGGCGCCCCCAAGCCCACCTCCCTCGGACGCCCCCCCTCCAGGTACACTACCTACACTACCTTGCAACGCTCAAGTGTAAACTTTCTACATTGCATTGCAGTGCATTTGGTGCAGTGGTAATCAGCGCAATGGTGGATGTGCCTATTCTGCCTTATGCGCAACATACCTAATGTCCGCAATGTAAGTATTTTAGTAAGATATATATAGTCAGCTAAAAGGGCGCGGCGGAGTATCGGAGTGGGAATTCCATATCATATGTACCGGTGTAATACAAACAAACGCATTGTACGATAAAGTATAGTATACATGGAGGGGGCGCGCCCTTCCATTTTTAGGGTTTAGGGTTTAGGGTTTGGTAGCCCTGGCTTTTAATATTTGCATTGTTTGCATGCCCGTTGACTTGAAGAGTATTAAGCTGAGATCGGCACCAGACCACAATCTTCAAGTTCACTCAAAACTGCTTCTAAAATAGACATCCCGTTACACCCGTACACACTCCTTGCACACTGCATGCAAATCGCGTGTGCGCAGCGTGTGTTGTGGTGTTGTCACAGCATGTCATCTGCTTTATTTGAACCTTGTGAATGGATAGCTAGCTTGAACCAGCCCGCACAATGGTTCTATTACAATTTATTAGACACAAAGCAGCCCTTCACTACCTTCACCTAGCGATGCTCAACTGTAGGTAAGTTTGAAATTCCAGGTGGAAAATAGAACAAATCCAAGTTTGTTGTTCAGAGGATTTGCATTCCTAAACTTTTCTCGTGTCCCAAACAGCCTGACAATGCTGGGGCCCGCATACTGGGGAGACTCCAGAACTTTTATTCCTTGCCTGTGCCCCCTAACATCTAAACCCTTGGTATGCTGCAGGGACAATCCTAAACCCAACACCCAACACCCGATACCCTGCCAAAGCAAACAAGCCACCCTGAATACCCTAAATACCCTAAACCTAATCCCTGCGTTCAGCAACCCTGAACCTGGCGGGCAATCCAAAGCCCTAAATGTAATTGACATAGATTCTTGGCCTTGTTGTAGCTAATGAGCACC
This sequence comes from Heterotrichella gracilis, assembly GCA_032358255.1. NCBI lineage: Eukaryota > Xanthophyceae > Tribonematales > Xanthonemataceae > Heterotrichella > Heterotrichella gracilis. The sequence goes on along the minus strand of JAULBX010025231.1, from coordinate 46,832 downwards.
TTGAATGCTCCTCCAGAGGCTCAAGACACAACTTCCCCACCACCACCGCGTGCACGCCCGCCGCCCACACCACCACAAGATTTCACCGGTGGAGCACCGGTACCGCGGTTTGCCACCAAATCACCACCACCACGCACCACCAAGGACCCACCACGGGCCAAGAAGCCACCACCACCACACCGGGCTCGCCCACCACCCAAAACCACCAAACCGGCCCCACCACCTCCAAAGCTCGCCAAGCGCCCACCCCTTAACATACGCAAACCGCCGCCCAAGCGGAAATCGCCCCCACCAAAGCGGAAATCGCCACCACCAAAGCGGAAATCGCCACCACCAAAGCGGAAATCGCCTCCACCAAAGAAGAAGAACTAATGTCGATGAGCCCGGGTTGGCTTCCGCTCGACTTTCTCAAAATTCCCTTAATTCATCATCCTCCTCCCCCCCCACCCCCCACCCTCTCAGCGAGCAGAGGGGGCTACTTGAACATATTTGCGGAGGTTGCACGCCTCTGTTGGGAGGGGGAGGAGTGTACTATGTGACATATTGGTACCGTACATACGTTCCCACTCCAACTACTCCAAATCGCCCTTTCTGCTCAGAACCTGTATAACTGATATGTTTAGGAGCATGCTGTATGTTGACCTCGGATACCCTGGAAGTCTTTAAATGTCTTCTAGTGCTTAGAGGATCCCTGGATAATTGAGATGGACAGCAATGCCATCCGATCGGTGACGGGTTTAGATTATTTAATATTAATTGACAGTGTATTCATTTTGATAACTTGAGTAATTACTAAATATGGGTCAATTGGAATCGGTCTGCCAGCAACGGTCGGACTAATAATTTATGTGGGGATGAGATATGTGATATTATGCATATGCGAATAGCATTCAGCTGGGGTTGTATATTACAAGATGTATTTGACAGTCACATTCAGGGAGTATTAATATACAAATTTGCCCAATGCTGCAGAGTTTTGTAATCTGGAAAAACTGGGCTTCAAATATTAATTTTGAACACTGTACAGAGGCAGTATTCTGTATGATAGGGATGCCCAGTGAAAATTTACAACAAAGTGAGTGCAGGAGTGTCAGAGTGTCTCGGAGTGTGTCACAATTAATTGTTCCAGGGGATCATCCAAGGATGCCATGATGGGCATCTTAGAATCTCTTTCAAAGAAACCATTTTTTGAAGAGTTCTCACCCAATTGGCTGGCCCATTAGTGACTGTGGCAATCAACAATAATTATCACTAACATTTCAGTGTCCACCATGGGAAATGAAGCTGATCAGCACAACAACTGCAAGCACTCAGACTGAGTGTGTCTAGTGTGTCCGGGACAAGCCCTGTTCCTGGGGTGGAACATGCAGGGCTACCTAGGGGCGATTGAGGTGCGGAAACCCCAAATTTAGGACCCTGAAACCCTAGAATGCAGATTACGCACATTCCTAGGATCCTAAACCTTGGCTACCTTGGCTACCTTGGCACCTTGGCTACCTTGGCACCTCACCCTCCACATCTGGTTCCCTTGGCCCCCTCACCCTGCACTGGGCAAGCCACCTAAGCAATCTGTCACTCACTGATCAGCATCCTCCTTCCACCCCCCATTTTCCAGGTCGCCATGCGGCGCTACGGGGTGCGCTGCGTGCTCCAAACCCGGGAGGAGTCTTTCGGGGAGCGACCGGTGTCCGGTCCACCCGCCGACCCCGATGGGCACTGTCACTGGGACCACTGGGTGCTCCGGGAAGAGGAGGAGGACGAGGGCAACACCTACTAGGGTTGGGCGGGGAGGATTTATGGCAAACCCTAGCTAGGGTTATGGGGCCAGGAGTACCTAGAGTACCAGGAGTACGAGGAGTCGAATGCAAGCAAAGCTTGAGGGCGGGGGTTGTGCAGTTGTTGCCAAGGTGGAACCTTCAAGTGGAGGGCAAGCATGAACCCTCAGGGTGGCTACTAGCTAGGGTTTGCCTAGTACAAACAAATGTCATACCTGTGTATTACTCTGAGTTGGATTGTTACTAAGTGAGTTTCAAACTCAGTCTGGCAATTGTCCACACTTGCCTAGTAGAGGCTAGGGTTTTCACCCTCAGGGCTGGCAATGAGGTGTGATCTAATGCTTATCTAGAGTCTACAGAGTCTGTCTGTCGAGCGTTTGTCTATGGGCATAGGTAACGTAGGCTAGGTTAGATTGTGAGCCGCGGTTAGGCTAGGATGGGGGAATCTTGCGAACCCTGGCTAGGGTCTGGATCCTCAGTAGTACCAAGGAGGGCTTCAGTACGCACACAAGGTGCCACCCCGAGGAGTGCACTACACGAGGATTTTAGAGGACCATAGTGCAATCGAATATACAATGTAACTTGCCTTGGCATGTATGTCAAGCTGGTAATAGGATATTACTTACACCCCTGCATGATTGATAGACTAGATAGACCAAGGATGCAGAATTGTTGAGAGACAAAAGAGATTCCAGATATTCCAAATGTTTGCAGTATTTGCAGTTTTGAAAAATGATGCAACAAAATCTGGGCAATCATCCCATTTTTTTGAAAATGACCCCCACCCCTAGACACCCACCCACCCCCTTGCAAGTCCTCTTTGGACCGTTATATGATTGAATATCATTACATCGTTTTAATTAATCAAATATTTTAAATAATTTAAGATAGATCACTGATATATTAAAGTCCTCCAGTTTGCAAACTGGAATAATTCTTGTGGCCCCCAAATTGGTATGATGTCAAAGTTTGCACAAAGTCCTGCCCCCTGAACAGGAGAACTTTATTATTTAACATAAATCATTAAAAAATACCAGTGATATACTTTTCGAAAGGTGTCCTCGGCTGCCTGGCCAGCGATTCACCTTCGCCTGCTGTTTAAATTACCTGCCTACATATGCGTGCGTGGTCAGTGGACCGTCTTAATTCGCTGAAGCCTTTCTTGCCGAGAAAGTGTTCTAGGCCCAGGCGCAGCTACAGGCTCAGAGGAGGCCTGTACCCAGGCCCGTTGGCCAACCCCATGCGCCATTAAGCTCTTCAGACTTCAGAACAGCGCTGCTAGCAGCGGTGCCAAAAGCTGTAAGTAATACTAGTTCCAGCGTCAAGCTCGTCAACTGCAGTCACTCTTAGCTCGTCGAGCATGTATCAAGGGCTGGTCACTACAAAGGCGAGGCGTTGCTCAGTTAGAAGCACTCGAGTGCAGTTTGGGACAGTCCGTGCATGTTTGGGGCAGTTCCTGCATCATAGGAACTGGTCATGATCAGCGAGCCAGGAGCGAGGTGCGCCAAAACGTTAACCACAAGAGCAGTCACTGACAACCGCGCGATCGACTAGCAAACTCTGGTAAGATTAGGGGTTACAGCATACCAGGTTAGTTTTCACCTCTTTGATGCATCGTCTGAAGCGCAACTGGTCAGACGCCTGCCACGCACATGGACAGGAGGGTTGGTGATGGACAGTAGGGGTTTCCTCCCCCCAGGCATATTTCACTCCTCAGACTGGTTCGCACGTGGTGAGGGAAACCGCTTACCAAAACTCGTGGGGTGACCACATAGACCACACGCGCGTGCACCTCGAACGGCTTCGTCAGCTGATCAGCTCATGAGCGCTCCACATCTGCAGATGTGGGGTTAACTATGCCCATGCCACAGTTATGACATTAATGTGGGTCGCCTAACGCGCCAAATTGGTGGGCAGGCCTGGTTCAACGTCCACTTGCCTGCTATTACTTGGGACCTAGTCGCGCACGATCGACCTAACCGCGCACGATAAACTATATAAATTGACTTGTCATTTTTGCATATATCTTACTTTGGGGGGCCATTAATTTTGATCCTTGGTTTCTTTTATGGAGATTTTTTTTTATGGGCTTAAATTACAATGCTTGTCCTATGCCATAGGATAACCATCGGCTATGGTTATGCTTACTTTTTTTATATTATCCGGGACCCATGAAGGCAACTTTGGTTATGCTTCCATTTTTTGTGCTTTTGCTGTTGCTTTAGTTGCTTTTGCCGTATAGGTAGTCCAGGCTCGTACCTTGTGCGCGGGGTGCAATTAGTGCAATCTAGGAGCGTACAGTTGTCGTAGCCATCCTTTTACTGCGACTGCAAAGACAAGAGTCACCTTAGTCCACTCGCCACTTAGCTTGTAATTACCCCGCATCATGATCATGCTCTAGACTATGCGTACTATGCGGCCCCACATACCTATATACCAGTAAGGTTAGTAAGGTTTGTAGCTGCCCTATCAACTTGCACGCTCCAAAAGGTCGCAAGCAACTATGGGTACAGTTTTGAGTCGCTTGTCCTTCTCATTCGGCAAATGACAAACCTAATATAGAAAGTAACTAGTATGGAAAGTATAAACATTATTTACACAAAAGAATTGTACAAAGGCCAGGACAGCTAGGATAGCTAGGACGCCTAGGCGCGCCTTGTAGTTTGCCATGTTATCCTTGTAAGTCTTTCAGTGCAAACGTACTAAACATACACACACCATCTCATTTCTTGTAACCCCGGGATTCTCCCCCGTTTGCAGAAGATTCACCTTGACCTCGCGCGTTTCTGGTTTTTCAGGTTAGCACTCCCTACACTCCCCTAACTCCCCCGCAAACAGCTGTGGCCAACAACAGCAAGCATCCAGCATTGGGGATCAGAGTAGCCTCCCACGGTAACCGGAAAAAATCAGCGCTCTGCAGTGGATGCAATGAATGGCGGGGTCCCCTTCAAGTTTGCCTACCTGTTGTGCATTCTATCGCTCCTCCTGACCCTCGCAAACCTGCCCCTAGTGGCAGCATCAGGTGAGTACGCTCCACAATATACAAGCAGTTAGGGTAGTTAGGCGCTAGTGAGAGAAATTGCTAGAGGGAAATTGCGACCCCGGGCCCGGGGGGATATGCTAGTGAGGGGAATCACTAGAGGGAAATAACGGGGGGTCATCTAGTGCTATACATATTACATGTGATGACCATTGCATGCAAGCTTTTTGTTTCCACTATGCAAGTTAACCTAACGCATGTAGATCTATAGATCTATAGATGTATACACTATATACACTTAATACACTCTAGAGGGCATGCTTGCAAATATGGGAACCAGTTTGGGTCAGAGTAGCGAGAGAGTAGAGCTTGCACCTGAAAGAAGTGCTTAGTTTTTTGTATGCCTTAGCCATGCGTGCCCTGTATGCATTGTTGCGCTTGAAAGTGTGTGCTTGAGCACTTCATAGTACTTGGTAGTGGTTACAGAAGGTAACTGTCACCATGTGTTTTCCTGCAGGGTGGGCGGAGATTGCTCCCGGCCGTTTGTTTGCCTGCGGCATTTATGCAGGCTCAATGCAATGCTGGGGTGCCGAGGATCATGGCGAGTTGGGCAACCTTCGAAGGGTTCATGGGCAAAACTCCAAGCGCCCCATCCCCGTTGCCACACCCAGCGGCGTGGTTGCATGGACAGGAGTGGCAGCCGGTGGTGTTAGTGCCTGTGGGCTGGCAACCACGAGTGCAACCGCAAGTGTGGCCACCGCAGCGTATTGCTGAGGAAAGATATACAATGACATAGACCCATTTGTGCCAACCCTGGTGCCCCTGCCCGTCGGCCAGGTCGGCTGGGTTGACATAAGTTGCGCGACGCAATTGTGGATTGAAGAATACTTAAATCCAAACTTTGAGCCTGGTGTCACATGCGCCTTGGCCACCAGCTCCAACAATGGCACTGACCGCTCGGCATGGTCCGCATACTGCTTGGGCACAAATGCCAACCTCTGCTCAGCTCATCCAACACCAGTGCTCCTAGTCGCTCCCCAACCCTCATCAGCAGGCAGCGGGGTACACCGAATGGAGGAGCATCAGCGTTGGGACGCAAGTTGCGTGTGGATTGGTGGGCGTGTCGCCGGTGTCGCCTGGGCATGTAGTGTGCTTGGGGGACGACTTCAACTCCTTGGGGCGCAACAACACTGCCGTCCCTAGCTACATCCCCGCCCCTGTCGAGCTACCAGGCGCAGGCCCCTTGTCAGACTGCACGAGTGCCAGCGTTGGAAATGCGTATGCATGCGCGGTATGCACCGCTGGAGGCGACAGCCTTATATATTGTTGGGGTAACAGCACTGATGCGGGTTATGCGGGAACCTTTCAGCCAATTGGAGTGCTAGGGGAATGGAGGCAACGACACCAACGTCCCCACCCCAGTTGGCGCAGTGGCGGGCACTAATCGCACCATTACCACTTGGACCAGCGTAGATGCAGGTTATCAGACTGTGTGTGGAGTCGCTTCGGGCACAAATTACACACAGCGTGGAGTCTACTGCTGGGGAGAAAATTACGCTGAGCAAGGGGGCACCCCTTTATCGATGGCGCATGTTCTTGAATTTCCATCCCTCGTGAACGGGTCCAGTACAGTGAGGGTGAAGTATGCCACATCCTTTGCCATCACCGGCAACGGCACGGCCTACGCATTTGGGTCAAATTCGGGTGGCATGATGGGCGTGGGCGGCAAACCCTCCTATACTTCGGACTACAGGGAATCCTCCTACATACCGTTGGCGTTGATGACACCAGGTGGATACGCATTTCACACGTACCCTGCATTAGTGTAGAGCTCTCTCTATATAAATATTTACATACAATGAAGAATATGTATGCCTTACATTTGGGTGAGACATGCATTTGGGTGCACATACATCATATATGCATGTATTGACATTTGGGTGCCTTGCCAACTGCGCTCACTCACTTTACTTACATGCGTATGGGCTATATGGGCTGTCCATTCACTAGTGCGGTGGTAAGGCATTGAATACGAGGCATATTTGACAAGTACCCGCATGTACCTACCATATTTACACGCATGCGCATGGCATGCGCATGGCCATGTGTTTATTGTAATTATTGTGATGGCGTTCATGTGCGTTGCAGTCACGTTTGGGTGCTTGGAACCATATGAAACCTATCCATGAATGTACAAAACAACAAAAGCAACCAGGTTGCTTCCATATGCGAGACCGTGCAACATGTTTTTTGGTTGACCTATTACCTTCCCCCCTGCAGCCAATGTCAACCCACTCAACCCACCACCAGCACCACCAGCACCACCGCGGCCACCAACAACGCCAACATCGCCAGCCAAGCCTCCATCGGCAGCAAAAGGTGGGTGAACGCTCACCCACCCACCTTATAGTCTAAAATGGCTTATGACGCACAACCCATGCGTATAAACCTCTCCAATATGTCACGTAGCATTATAGCTTACCGTATACTTTTCAAGGTACGGTAAATTAGGTTGAAAAAAATATATGAATATATATGGGCCCGAAAATTGGAAGATGATCATATAATGAGGTTTGGAAATTGAAAGTTTAATTCCTGAGCCAACAAGACAACACTAAAGATATATTGTTTTGGATAAAGATACCTAAAATGCAAAGATAAAACACCACCCTGCCTTCATTAACTTCATTGGTCAATAAGCAGGGGTGAACATCTAGAACATCTACGGATGTTTATACTGGTAGATTTACCTGAGCTATTTGTGCTGCTTAGGTTGGGTGTAGACTAAGATATGGCAGACATGTGCATAACTAGGTATACTATGCTGTTATGTCCTCCTTGCATTGTGATGTGCAGTGCTAAGCAATAATTAGTAACAACATTGCTTTGTACATCCTGTATTTGGCAAAATTGACAGCGCGCTTCATATGCACGAGCTGTGCAATATGTGCAAGCAACCGTGGATATTTTTCAAAGGGATTGGGGGTTCTTAGTAGTACCAAAGCGGGTAGCATGTAACGCAGCAAAAGGGGAGGCTTTCCCCAACCGAATTTACATTCGTTATGTTCGTTACATGACTCCCCGCCATACAACAGTACGTCCCGAACTGTTAAACCTGTAGGGGGCTCCCTAGCTGTGTTATGACCAATGATTCGCCATCGCACCAAGAAAAAGTATCCAATCGCGCGCGAGATTTTCAGGCAAGTGCTGTGGCCATTCCAAAGTTGCGAACTCTCCACCAAACCGTCGCCAAACACTTGCTAAGGGCTTACCAAGTGGGGGGGCGGTAACAGTAGCGCGCTGCGATTCAAACCTGCGACCTCCAGTCGCTGACGGGACCACTCTGGACGAACCTAGGCCTCTGAAACTACTGAAACACACCAAAAGGGGAGGCTTTCCACACCCAAATATTCATCCGTTATGATGGTTACATAGCGTACATAGCATGAGTAGTTGCCCTTGATATACTGGGTATGTAACATGATCATGAGCTTGTGTCCCATGCAGGGTGGACAGACATTACTCCCAGTAATTCCGGGACCCATCCTGCATCCTGTGGAGTTTATAAGGGCTCAATGCAATGTTGGGGGGCTACCGACATGGCGGGCAATGGCGGCAGCACTTGGGACGATTCCACCCACCCGATCCCAGTGTCCACACCCAGTGGCGTGTATGGGTGGACAGCAGTTTCAGCTGGAACATGGTTCACAGCATGCGGGCTGGCAACCACTAGTGCAGGCGCAACTGTGGCCACCGACGCATACTGTTGGGGTGATAGGCAATGGAACATTGGACCTGGCTTTGAGTCCGGGGTTTTATCTGTGCCAACTTTGGTGCCCCGGCCCGTGGGGCAGGTGGCTTGGGTGGGGATTTCATGTGATGAATCTATCACTTGCGGCCTGGCCACAAGCTCAAGCAATGCCAATGACTGCTCTGCATGGTCACTCTACTGTTGGGGATTCTGGGGCTTGGATGGATCGGGGCCCAAGCTCATCAACAAGCCGGAAGGTATTCATGAGAACTTACAATTACCTACAAATACTTCTTCAAAAAGTCTTATGACATTCTAAAATGCATACAGTTTTTTCATACAGTTTTTTATCCTTGGTCTGCACCCAGCCGATGAATTCCAGCAGCCAGTTCCCCTGGAAAGCTGATAGGGTTTTGTTGAGGTAGGGGGTTCCGACTGTGGCGTTGAGCGCGTCGATCATGTGGGCTTGCTGCAGGGGGTCTGGTTGGTTGATGTTGCAGTAGTAGAGATCCAGGTCATCCCCAACTTGCTGATCACAGTAATCACAGTGACAAAATTATGTGCAATCATTCCCCGGCTTAGCCTACTAGCAGCGACTAATATATGATGCCACACTTGATCGCATTTAGTCTGTTATAGTATTACATATGCTGTAAAATACACTACACTGTCATTATTAGCCCCCACGGTGGACTAAGAATGCCGGTTGCAGTGGACTAGGTGCATTGACCAAACTTTTTACCAATGGTGGTGTGCCACGATCATTGGTGTTACAAACCATGATGGTTTCAAACATTGAAATGGCATTGTTTGAAACATGGCCGGGAAGAAAGAAATAAAGGGGACGCGCGTGCGCACAAAGGCGGCCATGTTTACTAAAGCGCACTTTGACACTATTGGGATTGGTAAACGTTATGCATGTTAATGACTGACAGTATGTCAAGCTGTGTAATTCTGCAACCCTAGGCTCATGGGTTGAAACCCTGGCCCATTTTTCTAAGCGATATTTAGTTGTGATTGCACTTGCGGAATGAAAATTTGCAATGGCACTCAGTGCTTGGGGCAAAACACCCAGCAAATGACAACACCTCCAGGGAAGGGCGGCTTCCAGTTTCAAAAGTAGATAACGCAGATTATAACGCAACGTCTGCCGCCTGATCCTTGCCTGTTTCCCTCCCCCCTTTTTCCCCTTTCTCGTCCACCCCCTGCGCCAGCACCACCCCTTGGCTTCCATGCATGCCCTCAATCACCACGCCATTCACTGCCAGGGGCTGGGGTCCCACCAGCGAATAAACCACCGGCATCACCATCAACCCCACCAGCAGCGCAAAAACAATGGTGCCAAACAGCAGCTTGAAAAAGGTGCGCAGGATGGCCGAGGAGGCAAACGCAAGGGGGATGGTGCCCAATAAGGCGGTCACTCCACCCAGGAAGACAGCGGACCCAGTCTCTACAAGGGCAGTGGAGGTGCGGCCATTGCGGGTGCCATCGCCAGGAGTCATCATGAACTTTTGTGCAAAGTAGACCGAGTAGTCGACCGCCAGGCCTGTGGCCATGATCATGTTGATGAGGGACACCTGCGGGAGAATAGGGTTTTGCGTTATTTTTTTCAAGAAACCACATTTTCATTTTGTGTTAGAATTTTCCAGTGCAGATGCCGTCTCCCAGTGTCATCTACGCTCTCACCCTGTGTCCCATCTTTCTTCTCACCTGGTTGAATCGTATGCCCAGTATCCACATCTCCCCAAAGAGGAACAGATCCATAGATGTCACCGCCGCCATCATGAGTACAGTGGTCAAGGGGTGCACCAGCATCACCAGCATCACCACCCCCACACCCGCCACCGCAAATATGACGTACTCCCCTGCCATCCACCGCAGCACCTGGTCGCCCTCTGCGTAAATGAGGTTACCTGCACATGTGCAGGGGGTGGGGGCACAAAATGGTCTGCACATATGTGGAAGCATATGAGGTTACGTGTGCAGGGGACGAGGGAATATCCAGTGGTCCATGTCATCTAAGCATGATTATAAAATGCAATCTCGTGCTGTTATTGGTGATATTTTGATGGGAGAAATGCACCACATTTTCCACAAAGGGGGTTCTATTACCGTTGTACACAAAGAAGACATCCTCGCCAGGGTAGGTCACGTTTGCCCCCTTGTCGATGGCGTCATTCTCCTCCTCAAAAATGTTGCTGTTCACACTGTCTTCCACCCCCCTGCAGTGGACACATATATGGCAGCATTTGAGGCTTTTCGGGATAAAACTGTAGGGATTATGTTGTGACGTTACGGCGTTCGGTATATTAGGCGCCAAGGGTATTGGGCAGAGGTGATAAAGGTTCCAGCTGATCAGGCATTGGCTACATATCGGGCTGGCATGTGTAAAAAATTGCAGACCCTCACCTACCTCACCTGCAGCGCTCTCCTGAGAAGGAATTGTGCAGATGGAGGAGGAGCACTATCGAAAACAAAGCAGAAAGACTGAAAGGAGAAGGTTTAGGGTTTAGGGTTAGGGTTTAGGGTTTACGGTTTAGGGTTAGCAGTTCACACAGAGGTCACACGGCAACATCAAGGTCCTAAAGAAGACAAGAAGCAAAGCGCTCTCCTATTTGATTGACCCCTGGGTGCCGCCGGCAACATTCATGTATCACACATTAAATACGGGGTCGTGGCCTCCCGGTCGAATTTTTTTCTGTCTGGTTTGGTTTGGTTAAAAAAAGTACCAAACACGTTGTGAAGCAGTTTTCGGGCACTAGTGATACTTATTGTGCAACATTTGTGAAGAATACAGCCGTCGCGTACGTTTTCGCCGTTATGCATGCATATGCCATGCACCTCGCAAACACTGAACCGGTCGTCGTCTATATGAGGAATAGGACTCTGCCAACTTTACATGAAAGCAGTACCACAATAAACACGTCTGCTGCAATACAGCACGCTCGTCTATACACGTTGCGTTCGTGGATAAGCCTGAGAAATGTATCGGAACGGCACTATGCACGCACTATGCGGCCGTGATCTGACATGGGCTCATATGAGCAGATCCTAGGGGCATATGGCAGGTGCTGGCATGGTGGTGCCGGTGTTGTACCTTGTAGCAACACACTAGGTTTCAACATGTGGCTGTGTGGTGCCTCGTAGCAGCAACACTGGCACATGTGAATACAATATCTAATATAATCGATGCCTTTGTTTGTGATCTCACGTGTCTCACATGCTGTCTCATGTGTCTCACATGCTCTCGCACATGGACCTTCAGATTCACCACGTTTGGCCTGGCCCGGCTTCACTTTCGCCGGCTTCACCGATTCGGCTTAATGGGCGACAACTTTCATTAATTTTTTAGGCTGAACTGGTAGGTCGATTCCCCCCCCAATCAAATTTTTTTACCCCTTCGGGGATAAAAAAATTCGGATGAATATTTAGCTGTTCATGTATATATTCTAGACTGCCACCAGCACCTCTGCTACCTCCAAGGTTGCATTTCAGACAAAGGCTCTGATACATCTCACATGTGTAATTTTTGTTCTTCAGGTACTATCCCCCCCGCCCCCCCCTTTTTTTGCTCTTAGGTATTATGACAGATGGCAATTCCTTGCAACATACAGCGTAAAATGAGCCCTGATGTGGATGTCATTGCCGCCCTCACCTCACAGCCTCCAGTGCCCTCCTAGCAAACGACCCCTGGCCCATGGATGCCATCAGCACCACTGAAACCCGCGAGGCCAGGATGACCCCGGTGGTGTTGTCACGCACCAGGTCGTTGTTGTAGTTCACGAAAGAGGGGAGGGAAATCCACTGCAAAACCAGGTTAAGGCGGGGGTGTTGGCAGGTGGAGGGCTGATATGCGGTGTCTGTGCATGGCGTGTGAAGAATCCTGATGGTCGTCTAGTGTGGACCTGCCTTTTATAGCAGCTTCATTTGTATATAGTACTAAATTCAAATGTCTAAATGCAAGTGCCACCTGGCCACAAGCGGTTGTGTATAGGGTTTCCTGGGATGTACATGGCTTATCGCTAGACTCCGGGATGAATGCATTAAAGTGCCTCCTTGACAGCAGTACAAGGGTTTATGTGTAGGGTTCAAAGGGTTTGTATTTAGGGTTTAAATGCATTATTTGAGGGTTCTGGCAGATCCCTACCTCGTTGAAAAGCGCGGGGAATGCACCTTTGGGCACGCATCCCTTGATTTCCACCGGGTAGGCAAGGGAGGCAACGGGAACGTTATTCGAAGCCAAGGGGACATCAAGATAGGGGTTGTAGCACCCATCCCCGGTCATCTGAACCTCAGTTGCATTGGTTTGCACCCAGCCGATGAACTCCAGCAGCCAGTTACCCTGGAAGGCTGACAGGGTTTTGTTGAGGTAGGGGTTTGCGACCGTGGCGTTGAGCGCGTCGATCATGTGGGCTTGCTGCAGGGGGTCTGATTGGTCGATGTTGCGATAGTAGAGATCCAGGTCATCGCCCACTTGCTGATCGAAGGTGGCCTGCAGGAGAGGAATACACAACCTGTCTCTTGAAAGACTAGTAGATTGACAAACATATATAGCGTTGAGGTGCATGCTTTAGTCTGGGAGCTAGGAACCAGTGCTTGCGAGTTGGAAACAGGGCTGTAGGGGGTCTGATTGGTTGGTGTTGCGATAGTAGAGATCCAGGTCATCTCCCACTTGCTGATCGAAGGTGGCCTGCAGGAGAAGAAAACACAAATTGTTTCTAGAAAAACTAGTGGATTGACAAACATATATAGCGTTGAGGTGCATACTTTAGTTTGGGAAGCTAGGAACCAGTGCTTGCGAGTTGGAATCAGGGTTGTAGGGGGTCTGATTGGTCGATGTTGCGATAGTAGAGATCCAGGTCATCTCCCACTTGCTGATCGAAGGTGGCTTGTGAGAGAGGAGAAGGCAAAATACAACAACTGTGGATTGACTGAATGGTGTGCACATATAGCGTTATTGTACGGTTTGCAAAATTAGTCTAGGGGCTACGAGTTATTATTCGATGTTGTGAATTTGGAACAGGGTTGAAAATTCTATCGTTAGGGAGCCAAATCCATTATTTAGGGTTTCATTTAGGGTTTTTATTAGGGTTTTGCACCGCACCTTGACCAGCTTGGAATAGGGCTGCAGGTAGGAGTCATCGGGGGCCAATGGGCTGACCCTCCTCCAGATGGAAATTCCAACCAGGCTGACCGCCACAAAGGCAGCAAAGGCCAGCAGAATTAGGCCCTTGGCAAATTTGTTGGTCACCAGGGGGGCGTAATAGCGGCCGAAAAATGTGCGCACAGAGGCTGCCACTGAGAAGGGTTTCTTGGCGGGAAAGGAAGTAGGGTCCTGCAACGAGTGTAGGGTTTAGGTTTAGGGTTTGGGTTTAGGTGCCATCAGCCTGGCGACACCAGCAGCCCCAAAATACACGTGATTTAACGGATAAAGGGTTGCAAAAGCTAGCCACATTTTTGCTGTACATGTGGGTACAAGTTTGTTTTCCCTTTCTTGGTTTGGGGTCCCCCCTACCTCTGTTTGCGTTCCCTCTGCTCCCCTTGCCCTGCGGGAAGTGACGCAGCACAGGAGGTCCCAGCGTCCCGCTTGCGCCCTGTTCTCATTCATTACCAGCAGCCCCAGGAAGAAAGTGCTCATGACGAGAAAGACACCGATGGTTGACAGGGTGTCGTAGATTGCAAAGTAGGTGATGGAGGGAAGCCTGTGAAAGAAGAAGAGAGCGGCAACATGTGATATTAAAGGGAGCCTGCCATTGTTTTGTTGTGGTTTAGGGTTAAAGGTTCACATTCAGACCCAGGAAATAAGTGCTCATGATGGCAAATGCACCAATGGTGGATAGGGTGGCGTAGAATGCAAAGCAGGTGATGGAGGGCAGCCTGTGAAAGAGACAAAGAGGGGTGGAAATCAGGGGGCGATACAATGGAGCCTGTGGGGGTCTTTAGGGTGTAGGGAGCAGGGTTTAGGGTTCAGAGTTGTCACGAAGTCCCTGCTAGCAACCCCACAAAGAGGTGGTCATGATGACAAACGGATTTCCCAAACCCTAAACCCTAAACCCTAAACCCCACACCTTGAATTCCACTTCTACTCACTCGGAAATGGTCCCCAGTGCAAACGCAAGGGTGGAAGCCGCCAATGTCACCGCCACTGATAGACCAGCGGTGGCCATGAGATGGCGGAACTGGTCGATCCTATCCACGATTTTAGGATGGTCTTCTTGAAGATTGTCATATGCCTTCACAAGTATGAACATCACATCCACTGCCACACCGAATAGGATGTAGGGGAGGGTCTGCAGGCGGGTAAAAGAGGGGAGGGAGTGGGCCAGCAAATCATGGCGCGGGCTTCAAATTTGGCGCAAATGTAGGGCAATGCGAGGTGGGACATATCTTGTCCTACCAGCAGCATGGCATGGCCAACTGCAGCAGCAGGAAACGCAGACAGGTATTTGGGGTAATACCGTGATACCCTGGCCAGGGTTTTTGTTACCAGCGCACCTGCTGCATTGTGGTGAAAGGCACCCCGAAAGCCATGGACAGTCCATACCCCACCACCAGCGCCAGCACAGCACTGACCATGCCAAGCAGTGCCAGGCTGGATCTGGTGAGCACTGCATCGGCCCTGCAAACATCAACAACCATAAGCCCAGCACAGCATTATGTAAGCACAGAATCTGCCCCTCGTTACCCTCGTAGTATTGGGTAAGCGTAGCTTTGCCCTGCTATTTTGCAGCATGTTCACACTTTATATAACCTGTAGATACGCACAGCTGCTGCACCAGCCATGCCCAGAAGGGCCAGGATGGATCGGGTGAGCACAGCATCAGCCCTGCAAAAAACGCGGGCAGACAACGGCCCAATCATAGTATTGCTGTTTTGTAGGCTGAAAGCGATTAAAAGCCATGAAAATATGTGGTGGAATCCAAGGCAAAAGTCTGACATGGCATTCGCATCTGGATCTACAAGCATTGCTAGAGGGCAGGTCTGCAACAAAAGCAAAAAGTTGCGGGCTGCGCAAGCCAAACGGTTGTCAGTGCTGTTGTGCATCATGCGAATGGAGGGTTTTGGCTAGGGTTTTGCTCACTTTGACAGGAAGAGCACTGCCAGCAGCACGAATATGACCACAGCGATTGCGATCAGGTACAGATCAGCCGAGACCGATCGGCCAACTTCATCAGCCAACGACTTGTCGCAGATGTAATCCGATTGCTGGCAGCGTGGTGTAGGTGGTGTTGTCATTGTAGTTTTCCATGAGGTCCAGAAAGCTATCATACCTGTAAACAAGGGTATCAGGGTATCAGGGTACAAGGGTATATAGACAAGGGTATGTAGACAAGGGTATAAGGGTACATGGGTATACACTATATTTCATTTCTGATTGTTTTCCATGAGGTCCAGAGCCATCGTATCTAAGACAAGGGTATCTGGGTGCAAGCCACTGGGTGTAGGGTTTTCCATGAGGGCCACAAACCCTAACACATATATCCACCATATGGGTGGACAAATGCCTCCAGACCCAGTGTTCAATCCCTAGGCGCTGTGCCCCATTCACCCACTCACTCACCATGCATCTCGCACATCTTTGGAGAAGGCTGAATCAAGGGCGTAGTCGACCGCAATCACCTGCACAGCTGCCAGCGCCACTGGTCTTGAAAGTAAAGATAGCAAGTTGTCAGGTTAGAAGAAAGAAATAGAAGACAAAAGGAATCCCGTATAACATCAACCTTTTGTAGTCAATTTCAGTTGTTTTGAGCTTGGACTACTTGGACTGGCTCCTTGAAAGTAATGTCAAGCGAAACCTAAAATCTAAAAACTTTTTTTTTCCTTACCTGTGCAGTCACCAGCGCCACCGGGTCTGAAGTGACAGTTACCCCTCGAAAGATAGTAAGCGCATTGGCTGCAGACCCGTCTGGGAATGTGAGCGCATTCACATCCACGATCAGCTGCGTGGCATTACCCTGGGTAGGGTTTGTGGCTGACCCTCCCATGCTGGCCAGGTAGGAGGGGAAGGACATGTTCCAATAGTTGAAGAACCTGGGGTGGGAGGTAGGGCTTCAATAGTGAGTGGAGTGGGGTCCTCCTTAAAGGCGAGAGCATTGGCTTCCACGGTCAGCTGCATGGTATTGCCAAAACCCAAACCCTACTGGGGTGCTACAACGCACCAACATCGGACACACATCATATATCTTTGCACTGCTGCTGTTTAGGGTTTAGAGTAATTTGAAGGTTGACCACGCACCCATATTGGAATTTGTGGTTCAGGGTTTGCCACGCACCCAAACTGGCTGCACAATCCATTAGCCCCCTTGTAGCACAGGTCTGCATACGTGTAATTTACCCCCTGGTAGATCCCCACCACGCCCCGCACAGCGGCGTCCAGCTGAAACAGCTCCCATGTGACCTGAATCACATGCAATCGGATGCAATCATTTTTGATGATGCTGGATTAATAATGATTGTTTGATCCATTGGTTGTGCACATCGAGATCCAGCTGGAACAGCTCTCAAGTGACCTGCCCAATGCCCACGTGGGATCAGATGTGATCATAGGCAATTGTGTATGATCGCATGCAGTCTAAAGCAATCGGAAGCGTTCGCGTCCAGCTGAAACAGCTCCCATATGACCTGCAACCTGTTGTCACTGATTGACAGATTACCCAGTGTGGTTCAGGTTTTGGACCTCTGTTTGTTTCTTTTGTCATTTAGGTTATGTAGGTTCGGGGTTTAGGGTTTAGGGTTTATGCATCAGGGTTTAGGGCGCAGCACCACTCACCGGTAGCTGGATGGCGTTGTTCCCATAGGTTGCCAAGTAAGCTGGTGTGACAGTCGCCAAAACCTGGGCAAAGCCCGCTGATGCACCAAAATTAGCTTCCACCCAGTCCTTATCCATGAACGCTTGGGAGTTTTGGGGAAACCTGCACAAATATAGCAAATAACAGGGTTTCAACGGGATCGGTGGGATTTAACCCTGTGAGTCTGTGAACCTGTGAATCCCATGCAGAGTTTTGTTGGGATTCTGGTATCTTGAAAAAGGGTTTTATTTTCTGGATGGTACGATCCTGAAATAAGGCGAGGTCAACACCATGACGTGTGTGTAGTTAGCCTAGGCATGGTTCTCCATTTGTGTAGGATTTATAGCTTAGGGTGTAGGGCATGCAATATAGAAGAATTTAATGGAATGCACCCCACTCACCACAGCTTGTCAGAGTTGTTCTCAGTCTGGAAGGTGAGAAACCCTAGCCCGCACGCCAGGGCCGCCACCAGGCTGATGCACACCACAGTCTTGGGCCTGCGGGCTGTCAAGGCGCCCAGCCCTCCCATCCCCCTTGCGATGATCGCCACCACGCGCGCCATCCCCCCTAGGTACCCCGTCCACACCCCCTTGCACGCCTCCCGAAAACCCATTGCATGTGGGGGGTGGGATTGTACAGGGGAGGCGGGGAAAAGGGGGGCCCGGGTCAGACACCCTAGGGAAGGGTATCTGAGGTGGTGGGGTGACGTTGCTGTATTGGGGTGGTGTGGTGTGCAGGCAGTGGATAGGTTACAAAAGAGCTGCTGGCTGTATTGTGAGGAGTGTGTCAGTTCCGTGGTTCGATGGGGTGCCGGGGGGCAAACAGGAGTACCTAGTCTGGAACTTCCGGCATGGTGACTAGACCATGTGGAGGCCTGTGGAGGGCGAACGAAGGATCTGTATAACAGGGTAGATGCCCAGCACCAGCGCAGGCCAGGTGAGGGGTTGTGCACTAGGCAGCACTGGCGTTGTCCAGCCCATAGCAATTCAAAACGGGGCACTCGCATTCTGCGCTCGCAATCTGCGCCCGCCCTCGCTTTCTGCGCTGTGGAAGGGGAATGACCATGCCTGATGTGCCATAGCAGGTCTTACATATATGCGCCTCCGACGCCGTCAGGCGTAAACAGCAAGGCAGTCCGGATATCGCTTTGCTTAAGAAACCTAACACGCACCCCACACCACCGTGCACAGTGAAGCGCTGCTTGGATGGGAGTTCCCGCCAGCACAGTCTGGCTAGTCTGTCACATGGATGCGGTTTTTCAACCCGGAATGGCCCCGTCGCACCCGGGTTCGAACCGCCCTCCCCAGCCGGTACCCGCATATATACACCCGCGACCTACTTCAGACTAAACAGCGCGACAGGACGACTTACGTATGCGGTGGGCGCAAGCCGAACTGCACTTGCTACTCAACTGCCCCCGAGCCCACCTCCAGGGGAGCACGTACGTTTAAATCCGGATGCGTCAACGAAACCGTGCAGCTACTTACCACTGCAGCTGAAGAAAAACCTCGGTGGGTTAGTTCCAGGGTGCTCGAACCCTTACAAGGTGGGGGGTGGCCTCCGGAGGGCTCGAGAGGCGTCCAGCCTGGGGTTTGCGAACAGGCTGGGAGTACCCACATGCAAAGCTGGACTAGTAGGGCGCACGCTTCATATAGGGCAGTGTTGCGTACCAAGTTAACGAGGTTCCAATGAAGCTTGTAACGAGCTCGAGGTTGCGCCACCTTGTGTGTGTTGTATGGTGATGAATAGGCAGTCCTGTCTAGGCCTGTACAAAAGTCACCCTAAGCAAAACCCTACACCCTACAGCGCCCAGCGAAAGCTGGCAACCTGAAAACCAGCCACTGAGTGCCATTCAAACAGGTTGTGGGAGTTAAAAATGTGCCACATATATACCCCGGGTCGTTTGGAAGTGTGTGAAGCTATTAGTTATTACAAAATTGCATATTGTTCTCCAACAAGACCTCAAGTTGCGTGGGATCCACAGGTGGTTCAAACAGTGCAAGGAAAGAGATGGGTGGCGCCGTATGTGCAAGTCTAACTGCAGATATGATTGTTGATCTGGCTGTATTGCTGGAATGCATACATGCAATTAACTAAATATTGTTTGACATCATGGTGATGGCCTTCAATGCAGCCCTGCCGTCATACGAACCCCCCTAAACATACACCCCAGCCACAGTCCCACCACAAATAAATCGTTTTTTCTAGGGCCTGGTGAATCATACATTGCAAATACATCGCAGACCAAATGTGGTGCACAGTGCTACAAAAAACGTGGACTTGCGTAGGCAAAAGAATAGACGTACTGCATGAAGCGTGTGCAAGTCATTCTCCTTTTGCTGCCAGTCATTGGCGCCAATGAAACGGAAATGCCTTGCACCCCTGCCCTCTTGCACAGCTCCATTGTTCAGTGAGAGCCCTTATGATAAATCACCGGAATTACGTAAGCGCCTTACTATCCATCTAAGCCAGGGGGACTATAAACAATCCCATTTTACTCCCCTGTTCAAGCGCCAGCCCCTGCGCTTGCAAATTATCTCAATACCCACCTCATCAGGGGGAGTATGTACAATATTGTACAATATTCCTATCACAGAATAACAATAGAATAATGATGAAAGCCCGCCGCAATCCGAAGACCATGTGCAACTCCCAGGTGGAGCGAAATCCGGTCCCAGGGAGGCGTGCAATTCCCTATTTAAAGACCCCCTGCCCAAGCATCACCCCCTGGAGCTCCCCCTCGCAAACCTCCCTATTATTATCCCCAGCACCAGCCCCGCCACCCCCACGCCCACGTGGCTGATCGCCAGGCGGTTGCTCATCTGGCCTGCGATCTGAAACAGAGTGGGGAGACGATTAACAGGGATTAGGGTTCATAATTTAGGGTTTAGCGTTGGCATCTGGCCTGGGAGCAAAGACGGGGAGGGAGGGTGGTCAGTGGGGCTTAGGGTTCATGCTTTAGGGTTGGCTATCTGGCCTGCAAGTCAAAATGGGAAGGAAAATAGGGTCAAGGGGCTCGCCAGGCTTTGGGTTGAGGGTACCTACAGGCTGTAGGGTTTAGTTGTGTGGCAAACCCCCAGGTGGTTAATCGTCTGGCCTGCTAGCTTAAAAGGGGAGAATAGGTTCTCACGTGGTACTTTGTCGAATGATTTTCATCATTATTCTGTCCATTCTGCTAATTTGTCGAGTGGCACCCTTACCCCCTCGTAGGGTGAGTGAGTAGGGTTTTTTCCACCCTTTAACCCGTGCACCGGCAACCCCTTGGTACATGCAATACAGGGAAACCATACATACCGTGCCAAACGCAGCGCATCAGCAGGCCTTTCCCCCCCTCTCACCTCGTCGAATGGCTCCCTTACCCCCTCCACGAAAGGGGTCAGCACAGGGAAAAGCAGCGGCTCAAGTTGGGCTAGGGTGGGAGAGTAGGGCTCAGCACTGGAACTGGCGACCTCTTGATAGCTTACAACTGAACATGGGGTGGTGGTGGTGGTGGCGGCGGGGATGGTGGTGGGGGTGGTGGCTGCCAGGGCATACCAAATGGTGTCTCGCAATTGCACGCCGACCCTGTGGGTGGTGCGATACGTGTCAACCCTAAACCCTAAGCCCCAACCCCCCAAACCCTAAATCAACTGTGTAATAAACACCGTGGGTATTGTGCATCGTGGGTATGGAAGGGTGGTGGTGGGTGGTGGTGGATGTTGTGGTGGTCAACACATGGCTATCTAATGAATATACCCTAAACCCTACGTCTCAAATACTAAGCGCAGTGCGCACCTCCTCCCCCGCTCCTTCAGCATGGGTTCCATCTCCTTGCACTGCGCCAGGTACGCTGCATTCAGGCTGGTTCGCAGGGCAGACTCCATACCCTCCAACCCTAACCGCGCGCGCAGCATCTGGGTGCGCGCCCTTAGGGATAGGTCATCGAAAGAGCTGCAGGTGGTGTTGGTGTCGGGGGGCGCCATTGGGGGTGGGGAGGGGGCTGCGGGGGTAGGGTATGTATGAGGAGAGTGGGGAATGTGTGAGGGTGAGAGTGGGTACTGTGGGCGCCATGTGGGTTGGCGGGGATTGTGGGTGAGGGGGGCAGTGGGGGAGTTGCAGCATCTGGGGGCATGGCATCCCGAGAGAAGCAGCAGGATGTGGTGGTTTTGGGTGGCGCCGTTGGGGGTGGTGAGGGGGCTGTGATAGAGGGGGGGAAGGGGACTGAGGGATGTATAAGGGGTGGTGGGTGGCAGCATTGGGTGCGGTTGGGTCTTGGAGGTGCAGGCGGTGGTGTCGGGGGTCGCCACCCTGGTGGGATGCGGGTGTATGGGGGCTGTGGGAGGGTGGGGAAGGGGGATGAGGCGGCAGGAGAGGGTGGAGGGTGGGGTGAGTGCATGGCAGCGGCAGGGGGGCATATGGAGCAGGGGGGGGGGGTGCAGGGGAGGAACACTGCCAAGTGGCGCGTGGCGACGAAGAGGTTGAGGTTTGTTACGTGTTTTGAACTCGGTCACTTACCCCCCCTTAGCTGTCACGCTGTAACCCTGTTACACACACCTATATGCATGCATACATTTGGGGTGAGCACGGCATGCGCCCTACACGGATAGATATACAAGCGGACCTTGCGCGACCCACAAGTATAGCGCCACGGGTTGTCGGTCGAAGCAAGGGGCTGCGCGGCTCCCGCGGGTCTCTCGCAGGCCGCGCAGACGTTGTTTATGTCCCTGTGCCTTCCAATGATTCGGTGTCCACCACTCCTAGCGCGTGACAACCGTTGCAGAACGCGCCAGGTGGTTTACTGCTGCCAACCACGACTGCATCAAGCAGCAGCCTGGGGCTCTGCGCTGGTAGTCGTCGGACCACACGGCATCTAGATCTGTACCTTGCAGGCGACACCTGCCCCAGTTTCGGAGGCCCTTCCCCCGTGCGTTGCAACAGGTGTCACCAGTGCCGGCCTGCAATAGGCGCCTCCAATTGCGTAATAAACTACTCCACGGTGTGCAGCGCTCGCCCACATATTCGGGTTCTTGCATGCATATGGTTCTAAATATGCCTGCGTGGACCCTAGGCTAGGGTCAACAGCCTACCAGTGGTACCACGTGCCTGCCTCGGCTACGCCACCGGCGGTGCTAATAGCATAGTATGCACAGCCTGTGAGTCACTAGTGGCTCAGCAATGCCAAGCTTGTGGCTCAGCAATGCCAACTTGGATGCCCGTTCCCGCCAGTGAAAACAACCGCTGGACGACCTACTGCCATGGCATCCCCAAGTGGCACTCACGGGGACTGTCACAGGCCATACCTCCAAGGAGCAAACCCCCTATAGCAGCTTCGATGGACACATATCTCACACACAGATGTCCCAGATGCCCCCCATACGCATATGCGTATGAATGTGCGACTTGTGCTGGACAGGGTTGCATGGCGAGAGGCTAGCCTCCAGGGTAACTATATGCATATGCATATACGAGGCCAGCGCAAGGCGGCTCGGAACAATGCTACTTGATGCATTATACTACGATATAATACTATATTCTGATAAAGTAGTGGAGGATCCTGGAGGAAAGCTTTACAGCCTGCTGAGCGCAGCAGCGGTGGCGCACCAATCCAGACCCTAAAACCCAAAGGGTTTAGCCTATTCCTCGTCGTCCTCATCGCCGTCGTCGCCACCGCCGCCGCCCTTCTTGGACCTGCAGTGGCAAAAAACACAGGTAAATTAACGATGATTTGGGCTTGCAAAAAGGTCGGAGGTTCAACAAAAGTGTTTCACCACAAAAGCTGCACACTTAAAGAGGCAAATCAAGGTTTAGGGTGGAATAGGGGCGAAATTACGGGTAAAAGGTTTAGCTGTTGGCCTTCTTGGACCTGGGGTGACAATAAATGTAGGGTTTAGGGTTTGGCGGGACCATGCTAGCACCTGTGCAGATGCTACGAGCACTAGTGTGTTGAACAACATCATTTATTTAATAAAATATCAAACGTTTTGAGGAAACTTGCGTTGCTTCATGCAATGCAAAAGTCTGGATGTGCACCTCACACATGCAGCCACAAGCGATCGGCATGTGCTGGTGTGCAGGATCGTCCACAATGCGTACGCTTGCACAATACTTCAGGAATTTACAGAATTTTGAGACAGTCATGAAGGAGCCAACTCGGGCTCATTAGACTGTCGGAGAATACTGCTCACTGTACTTGTAATTTACTGACATGGAAAACAACAGTGGCACTGCTGCATGCATGCACGATGGGTGCACAGACACATTGAAACCAAATGCTGTGGCCTGCCCAAAACACCTGATAGATCGGATACACAACACACTTTTTGCCAGCAATTACCCGCCCACCCTGCCTCTGTCAAAGGGCACAAAATGAGGTGCATAGGTCCAAACACTACGGTTCACAAAGCACCGCGCTTAGGTCCAATATTAGGGTTTTACACGTTAGGGTTTTGTGCACTTCTGTGACCTGCGCTGGTTGTGCCCAGACCTACACCTCACAAGGGGACGATTCAATATGCTTAGGGTTTGCGGTGTTAGGGTTGTGGGCTAAAAGTCACACTCCTTTCCTGTGCTCAAAACTTTAGGGATTTGAAATTTTACAAACTTCTGTGACCTTGTTGCACCCCACCCTGCCGCTACCTAAGGGGCTGTTGAGCGCAAAGTCGGTGTGCTTCAGGCTGTCCACAATTTCAGATTTTAGGTTTAGTGCCTAGGGTTTCCGCTCGCTTCTGTGATGCAGGGTTTTGGGGTCTAGGGTTCCACTCACTTCTGTGACCTGCGCTTGTTGCGCCCCGCCCTGCCGCCGCCGAAGGGGCTGTTGAGGGCGAAGTCGATGTGCTTCTGGCTGTCGACGCGCACCAGGAAGGAGGGGATGTTCACAATCTGCTTGCCCACCCTGCGGCACCAAGGGTTTAGGGTTTAGTGACTGGTGTTTAGGGTTCTGGCTACAAGCGCCAGGAAGGAGGTGATGTTCACAATCTGCTTGCCCACCCTGCGGCACCAAGGGTTTAGGGTTTAGTTACTAGGGTTTAGGGTTCTGGCTGCATGCGCCAGGAAGGAGGGAATGTTTACAATCTGCTCGCCCACATTTTGCTGCTAAGCCCCGTCAACCAACCCATCAAACCCCCACCCCCACATGCAACCCGTCGGCTGATTCGCCTGTGCCTCGGGGCTGTTCTGCCTGTGCCTCAATAGCCACCCATGGACAGGCGCGCGCTGGGTGTACCTGCCCCCAAAAATCCGACCCGAAATTGTTCAAAACCCCAATCCCCACACTTGGCTAGCCACCAATAAGGTCAAACCAGATGCTTGCCCACTGCCTTTGGTTGAAACCTTGTTGCCGGCTGGTATGCTGCTGTAGGTGGCGCAGCGTGGTTCCCAGTGGCTGTGTGCTGTGATGAATACAGTCCAGGCTGCATCCCGCTATCCGCTCAACAACGGCTGCGACCACCAACCAAGCGCAATGGACGTGGAGTGGCCGCTACGCCATACTCAGCACCCACCTGCCACATGGGCGGCTGTGCACACGTGCACTCGTTGCTGAAAAAAATCCTAAACCCTAAAATCCTACACCCTAAACAGTGTGCACACGTGCTCTCGTTGCTAAATGGCATCGCGCACTGCTCCGGCTGCACGCACTGAATGTCCAGTCTATTTACCATTGTCCAGTCACCTGGTGCTCCAATGTTTCAGGCTACAGCTGGATTGCCCCCTCGCCACCAGGTTGCTTTCCACTTGTACCCCTACTGCATACCCGCCCAGCGGTTCCTACCATAAGGAGCAGCCACGTTCCCTGGAACTGAGGCATGGTCGCTGACCCACGCACACCACCGCGCCGGCCCATCAAACCGCCGCATAGCCACACCCACAACCACACCGGCTGGGTACCTGTGCTGTGCCACACGGCGCTTGGCCGCTGGCTGGCAATGCTAGGATTCTTTGCTGTTAGCACGCGCCTCCATTGTGACTGCCAGATGCATACTCCACACTTTGCCCTGGTTTTACTGGCTGCATGGGTGCTGCTGCACTGCATTGTCTTCGTCTTATAGTGGCGTTACCCCCTGTCCCAGGCCCCAGATGCCCCTCTGCCTCATCAGCGCGCACACCTGGAGTATGCTCGCCACCCACCCTCACCCCCAGTCTGAATACCGCAGCCACCCTCCTTGCCACCATGTATCCCCCACCCCACCCCACCGCCGTATCCCACCCCACCCACCTGATGTGGCGCTGCCTGCTGAGCACACGCGCGCGGTAAATGCTCTTAGCCAGACCCACCCTTTGAACACTAGGGTCTGCGATAGGGTTCCCTGCTTCCCACCACCATGAAATGCACTTCCCCAATGCCCAGTGCACCATCTCACTTCTACCACCCATTCCCCCCCACCCACCTGATGTGGCGCTGCCTGATGAGCACGCGCGCGTGGTGGATGCTCTTGGCGAGGCCCAGCTTGAACACCAGCGTCTGGAGGCGCCTCTCCAGGAAGTCCTGGGGCGTCAGTGCCAGCACGTAATCAAGCTTGTTTTGCTGCTCGTCCAGGAGGCCATACTTGTACATGCGCCTCAGCAGCGCCTCCCCCTCGAAGATGCGCTTGGCGTCCTTGTCATCGAGGGTGAGCAGGGTACGGGCTGACTTGCGGATCTTGGACAGAACCATCTGCACGCGCCATAGCTCGCGCTTATTGCGGAGGCCGAACTCGCCCACCAGCTTCAGCTCGCCATCCAGGCGCTCCTTCTCGAAGGGACGACGTGGCTTCTTGAAGGTCTTACCGTCTGGGGAGGATAGAAAGGCGTTGGTTCAGTGTTTTTGGTGTGGTTACAACCCAGAGCTGTGGTTGTGCAGATGGGCGATGCATGGCAGGCTGCAGGTGACAGTAAGGTGCTTGGGTGGAAAGTTTTAAGGTCTGGGAGGGACAAAAGGGTTTGGTTATTGATGTAAGTTACAAAGCAGCCGTGTATGTGCCTTATGGAAGTGAAACAATGGAGGTGCATGTTCATGCTGCAGGCGACTCGTCAGGCGAAGGCGTGCGCCACTCACAGTTACGGTAATACGATATGTGAGGCATCGTGCACTTGCTCTACAAGTGCAACCCTTCAGTGCCCGTCTTCCGAGCTTACAGAGCCATGATGAAAGAGGGGAGGATGGTGGCGGCTACAGCTTATAAACCAGGCTGCAGCAGTTTTCCAAAGCTCGATCATCGAGTCGGATTGAATTTCAGGTCCGGCTAGGGTTGTTTTTGTTGCGGATAGGGTGTTCTCTCATCCGTGTAGGATTTCAAATCCATCTAGACTAGTGCCTCGATGTAGGGTTTTCCAGACCGGCCAAGATATTACATTGAATGCCAATTATTGACCCAATTGGGGCTCTGATCATTCTGTGGATCACTCTATCGGTATTTATGGCTGGTAAAATACTGGTTGTAGGCAAACACACTGCTGCATTGCACAGGCTCCAGGGTTGTTTGTCCTCTTGGTTTCCCAAACAACCCGGGTGTGCATCAAAGTGGGGCAGTGGGCCGGCCTGTTGTCTCGAGGAATCCAGGGGGTTGCAACTCAAATCCACTTGCCAACAACAACTGTTTCGCGAAAGCTGGGTTGGGGAACCCGCTTTGGTGTTACGACTGGCACTACACTGTGTGGGGATTGCAGCTATGTCGCCTGTCAAAGGAAGCATAGACAGGTTGGGGTGGTGAGAGGACACCTCAGATAGGCTGACGACACCCTTCATCATTCCAGGTGAGTTATGGCTACCAATAGAAGGCCAGGATGCGCAAGTTACGGTACTCCAACTTGGGTTGGGGAACGGTAACCGATATTCGTCTCGTTCTGGCCTCTTCTGGATGTTGGGTCGGTGGTGGTTGGCAGGAATGAGACCGCATCAGTACTGACGCATCACACTGTAAAACCTTTGGTTGGGGTAAGCTTGCCTTCTCGAACAGCAGATAGAGGCGGGTTGTGGTTGTAATGAAGGTCTAGAAGTACTCTAGACTTCACAGGACACGAGTATGCAGCCTGCTTCGGATAGGTTTGTTGGAATGTGCGCTTGAATCTACTTTTTCCCCATGCCACGTAAGTTACTGCACTACACGGAACAGCTTTCTTGCCGACGCAAACCCCAGGCCGTACGCAGCTAGAGTGATGTGCAGCATCTTGGTCATGCTGGTGACGCACAGGCGTGAATGCAGTGACGTACCTTGCTCACAGTGCCCCGAGGATCCCCTGTCTGTGTCGAGATGGCAGTGCCATCACCCGTTGATTGCACCTGCCAGTTACGTCACCTCCTCTCGCTAAACGAGCACCTGTTTGCTACTATTTGCGTCCATACTCCCATAGTACAAACCATATGCTACTGAATGTCTTCACGTTACCCTGCACAGCCTCCTTTGCATGCCATGCATTGCAGGGGTTCCTGACAACCCCCCCTTGTTGCCAGTGACTGTGAGCGCGAGAGGTGGAAGGGACAGCATATTTGGAGTGTGTGCGCGCTGCTGAGGCTTGCAGAGCGCAACTTGTCCACGTCACCTGCAATGCCTGAAGACAAAACCAACCCCAAGCAGCGCGCCCTGTCATGGAACGCAGTCTTCAAGTCTCTGGTAGCGGGTGGAGTGGCGGGCGGACTGTACGTACACCACAACCCCTGCAACCCTCCACCCACCCCAAAATGCTAACATTCACAGCTGATGCCATCAGTGATGGAGCATTCACAGGCCTGCCACTGTAGCATCCTAAACCCTACACCGCTCACCCGGGTATGCGGTGTGTGGCACCACTTAAAACGCAGTGTTTAGTCCCTGGTGGCAGTTGGGGGAGGGGCAAGGGGCGCTTTACATATGGGTACCGCAACCACCACGGACATGCACTCCCACATGCATCCATAGCCATGGCGCAGCCTCCGCCAGTGCTGGAAGTCGGCCCTTTGCTACTTTGACCCCCCCCCTCCCACACCTTCCCGCCCAATGTATCTATTGGACAGGATACGTGGTCACTTACTATGTTTACTTATCTGTTCCCCCATCACCTCCCCTGCAGCTCCCGCACTGCTGTTGCAAGGTGTTCACTCATCCCCTCCCATTTCCTCCCCTGCAGCTCCCGCACTGCTGTTGCTCCCCTAGAGCGCCTCAAGATCCTGATGCAGGTGCAGGGCAAGGAGAAGGTGTACACAGGGGTGTGGCAGGTGCGCACCTAGGGTCTAGGGTTTCTGGGTCTAGGGTTTACGCCGTACAATCTAGGGTTTTGGACCTGGCCCTAGCTCCTGATGCAGGTGCAGGGCAAGGAGAAGGTCTACACAGGGGTGTGGCAGGTGTGGACCTAAGGTCTAGGGTTCTGGGTGCAGGGTTACTCAGGGGGTGTTTTACAGGGGTGAGGGCTAGGGTGCGGGGTCTAGGGTTTCAATGGCCTGGGCAGGAGAATGCGTATGCATATGCGTATACCTGGTATAACAGGTGCGTGGCTAGGCCCTAGAATTCAGGGTATAGGTTTATATACAAGCAAAGCAAGGGACAGGGGCAAGGGCCACATTGGCTTGTGATGCCCCCGGGCTTCCTGCATGCAGGGCCTCATGCACACGGCTAAGGAGGAGGGGCTGCGCGGCATGTACCATTTCTAGGGTTCAGGGCACGAGGCTTAGGGTTTTGTTCCTGCACGCAGGGCCTCATGCACATGGCTAAGAAGGAGGGGCTGCGCGGCATGTTCAAGGGAAATGGCGCCAACTGCATTCGGATTGTTCCCAACTCTGCAATCAAGTTCCTGACCTACGAGCAGCTTACCAGGTGAGGCGCGGCGCGCTGGCAAAACCCTAAGCCATGTACCCTAGGAGCACCTCATCGGGTTGGGTGCACTGCACAAGCCCTAAACCCTAAACCCTAAATCATGCGCGGCATCTTCAAGGGCAAACGGCGCCAACTGCATTCGCATTGTGCCAAACTCTGCAATCAAGTTCCTGACCTACGAGCAGCTCACCAGGTAAGCTGCTGCGCGCTGGCAAGACCCTAACCCCTAAAACTCCAGTGAAGGGCTCACCAGGTGGTGCAGGGCGCTGGCAAAGCCCTAAAACCCTAAACGCTAAACCCTAAAACTCCACGAGGGGCTCACCAGATGGGACAGAATGCGCTGCACACACCTTATCTCAGAACCCCCGAAGCGTGTTCAAGGGCGATTAGGCACCGATTGCATCGTGCCCAACTTGGCAATTAAGTTCCTGGCATATGAACTGCTCATTAGGTGGGTAGGCGGCAAAACCCTGCTGCACTTGCTTCCTTCCTTCCTTTCATGCGTTCCAGAAATGCAAAGGTGCAGCTAGATTAGTACTAATGCACATGGTGCACACTGTCCAACATGTCGTGCACTATAGGCACTGCCAACCATCCCTGCCTGGGTATAACCACCTTGGCAGTGCTTATACCGTCTTTGCACTGGCGGTGTCAACGCAGCTAAATCGTGGAATCGCGAGATCAGCCCATGTTTCACTGGGCCTCCCTACAGCGCGGTGCCCCCTATGCCCTGCCATGCGCACAACCCTGAATCACACCGCCCCTGGGTGCACAGCCCTGCGCCAGCCCTAATAACCGCCCAATCACCGCCACACATCCAGCCGCACAACAGGCCTTAGACGCTGCCGTGACCCCGACGTGGCATGCCTGTAGGTTGATTTCCTACTAGGTGCGGCAGCACGGGGGTGGCGGCCAAATGACATGGCGCCCTTCCCTGGCACAGGCTGCGCCGCTCAGCACCCCTGCCTCTGACCTTGACAAGCCCTGACCATGCAATGGCATCCGGGCCGCGCTTGACCAGGGCATGTGTCCCATGTGAGAAGGGGGAACAAATGGTGCCACTGCATGCCTGCAGGTTGATTTCCTACGAGATGCGGCAGCACGGGGGGGATGGCCAGATGACGCCCTTCCTGCGGCTCACGGCGGGCGCCATTGCTGGGATCATCGGAATGTCGGCGACCTACCCGCTGGACATGGTGCGAAGCAGAAACCCTACAAAAACCCTGCCTGAACCCTGCAGACCCCGTTGAAAAATGCCTTAGTTCAATGCCAGGGGAACAGGCGATTGTCTGCTTGAAGCAAGTGATTGGCACCGTTTCTGCAGCGCACAGTGGGCGCCATTGCGGGGATCATCGGCATGTCGGCGACGTTCCCGCTGGACATGGTGCAGGGGGAGGAAATGAACAATAGGCTCTTTGCAAAGCATTACAACTGGTCATGAAGTCTACAGCGTTTTTACTTCCAATTATTTTTAAAAAATTGAAAACCTGCTGCAGACAAAAAGATTGCTGCCGGCACCCCTGAATGATTGCATTGCATCCACATTGACACCACCTGTTTCCCCTGTTTAGGTGCGTGGCAGGCTTTCGGTCCAAGAGGGCACCCACCGGCAGTACCTAAAAACCCTAAACCAGGCAAGCCTGCACCCCTGCAGAAAAAAACACTACTTTTTGTGCAAAGCCAGTATCCTCCCCTCCCAGTGGGTCTTCCTTCCTACGCAGGAAGAAACCCTAAACCCTACAGAACCCCCTTCTGTGCGTGCACGCCAGGTGTTACTCCAGGGAGTTTGGTACTGGGGCAGCATGCATGCCACCTTCACACGACGCAAGCGCCCCATGGCGCCTGCACAATGATCCTCTCCCAAAAAAGGCCCCAAATCCTGCACACCACCCCCTTGACCCTAGGTCTCGGCAGGCTGTGTAGGAGGGCACACACTGACAGTACTGGGGCACCATGCACGCCGCGCGGGCCATTGTATAACACACCAATGGGCTTGCAAGCTACCCCCACACCCAATATCTCCCTCAGTATTGGACCCACGCCCACACAGGCACAGGCACACAAAGGAAATACCCAACGGACCCTCCTCGTCCCCCTGTATAGGTGTGAGGCAGGCTGTCGGTCCAGGAGGGCACCAACCAGCAGTACCGGGGCATACTGCACGCCACGCTGGTCATCGTTGGCAAAAAAGAAAACATATATATACAACTACCCGCGCCATCTGCACAATAAGCCTGCCCACACCATACACACACAGACATAAAAAACACCCACCTAAGCTTTGTCCTCATCCACATGTGTAGGTGCGCGGCAGGCTATCAGTCCAGGAGGGCACCAACCAGCAGTACCGGGGCATCCTGCATGCCACGCGGGTGATTGTGAGGGAGGAAGGGGTGCTTGCGCTGTACAAGGGGTGGCTGCCCAGCGTCATCGGGGTGGTCCCCTACATGGGCCTCAACTTTGCGGTGTACGAGACGCTCAAGCACTGGCTGCTCATACACTACGGTGCGCGGGATACCCTACTTGAAACCCTAATTGGAACCCTGAGAAAAGCCATATGCACGCCACGCGGGTCATCGTGAGGGAAGAAAGGGTATTTATTGGTGTCATGACATTATGGAAGCAATGGACAGTGTCACGACAGGAACATTTGTTAATCCTTTCCTTTTTCTTGCAATGACACCCCCCTCCTTTTCCATGCAGAGATGCAAGACAAGCGCCAGCTGTCTGTGGCCAGGTGCCTTGCTTGATAGTCCTCTTAGAAGAATAAAATATTATATGTATCGGATGATCGGATTGAGATGACTCTGTATAACAATGAGAATAGGAGATAAGACAAACACGTAGTATTAAATTATTTTCATACTTTCAAACGTGCAATAACCCCCTCCTATCCCCTTCCTGCAGAGATGCGGGATGAGCGACAGCTGTCAGTGGTGACGCGGCTTGCATGCGGGGCGGTGGCGGGCACTGCGGGACAGACGGTGGCCTACCCATTCGACGTGGTGCGGCGGCGGTTACAGGTGCGCTGCAGGGGAATTGTGCTAGGGTTTTAGGTGGTGTTGACATGCTGTTGGCTGTAATGGTGCAGATTTCGTAGGGTCTGGGATTTGGGTTAGGGTTGGGGTGGTGCGGGGCGGTGGGCGGGAAGTGCGGGGCAGACGGTGGCCTACCCATTCAACGTGGTGCGGCGGCGGTTCCAGGTGCTATGCGATGGGGTTGTGGTAGGGTTTTGGGACAGGGCGAAGGTTCTGTTGGCAGGTGGTGGGAGTAGTTTATAAATGCATTATCTTGTTATTATTATTATTGCATGCATTCCGGCACACAAGCCAGATGAGCAATCAGCCTTGCATGTGGCGATATAAATGCATGTTCTATTACAATGAGCTTTGTTTGTGGAGGTGTCAGGTGCTCCGTTTCCTTGAATTCAGCCCATGTCAAGATGTTATAAAACTATATCATTTTCCTGAGTGTATTTGTGGTGCGCCAGGTGTCAGGCTGGCAGGGGGCTGCTGCGCTCCATTCTGAGATATCGGGGGGTGCGGTGTCCTACCGAGGCATGACCGACTGCTTTGTGCGCACTGCGCGGGAGGAGGGGTTCAAGGCGCTGTTCAAGGTGGGTGCTTAGGGTTTAGGGTTCCAGGC
Organism: Heterotrichella gracilis; assembly: GCA_032358255.1. Classification (NCBI taxonomy): domain Eukaryota; class Xanthophyceae; order Tribonematales; family Xanthonemataceae; genus Heterotrichella; species Heterotrichella gracilis. The sequence goes on along the minus strand of JAULBX010025231.1, from coordinate 14,151 downwards.
GCTGTTCAAGGTGGGTGCTTAGGGTTTAAGGTTCCAGGCGCTGTTCAAGGTGGGTGCTTAGGGTTTAGGGTTCCAGGGGTTGTTTAAGGTGGGTGGGCTGCATTGAGACAGTTCAGGGGGTGCTTTGTACATCATGGGAAGTCCTGGCGTATAAGATTACACCCCTGGCCATACCGGGCGGTGGCCGCCGGCTCAATGCATGGAAGAAGGGGTTGATCAACTAAGTTTGTGTTCCCATGCTTCCTGTCTAGGTTCAAACTATGCCACACACCACACCACACCCTCTCCCCTCCGTTACACTGACCACTCCACCCCTTTCCCCCCCCTGCAGGGCCTGTGGCCCAACTACGTCAATGTTGTCCCCTCCATCGCCACCAAATCCGTATTTTACCACCCCTCTTCCACACAAAGGCAATACAGAATAACAATGAAAAGCCCGGCGTAACTTTACCACGCCACCCATCGCCCTCCCCTTTACACTGACCACCCCACCCCTTTCCCCCCCCTGCAGGGCCTGTGGCCCAACTACGTCAAGGTGGTGCCCTCCATCGCCATCGCGTTTGTGACCTATGAGCAAGTGAAGGATCTGCTGGGGGTGGAATTGCGCATTTCAAGCTCGTGAGGCGGGGGATTGGGGGTGGAATTGCGCGCTTCGGACCGGGGAAGGGGGGTCTGGGGGTGGAGGTGCACGTCTCAAGCTTGCGAGGCGCGGCGCAGTAGGGCCCTGCTGGCAGGAATATGCAATATGGGGTCCTGAAAGGGGGAGGGAGGGAGCCAAACTTGTCAAGGACCTGCAGGGGGTGAAAACACGGGTTTCAGGCTCGCGAAAGGGGAGGGAATGCTAGTGATCGATGGGGGCATAGCGCAGGAAAAAGCCCTAGCGAGGGTAAAGGCGTGTGGAAGGGGTAGGGTGTGGGTAGGCACCTCTGCAAGTTTTGGCACACGGGGAGGAACCCTGTGGGGGGCCGCTGTGGACCCCCAGTGCAGTGCAAAACCCTCCCAGGGGCTTTGGCCTACTGAGGCTTGTGGTAGTGGGTTGGGGCAGTGGGCAAGAGCTACATGACCGAGAGCTTGTTGTATGCAGGGATGGGTGGGTTTTACACACCTTGAGTAGGGTTTGGGGTGCTCCGCCTGCAATGCGGGCTTGGGTGCAATGATTTGCACGGCCAGCAAATAGTGTGCGAGAACTCTGAAAATTGCGATGCGGGGTTTGTGTGGTAGGGCGCTTGTGTTGTCAGGAATTTACACTTTGGGGTCTCGGACTGGCTCGAGGACTTGTTCAAGCCTGGTTGTTGGCTATTGCTGGCTGTTACACGCCTGACCTCAACTGAAAAGTGTACAGAGTTTACAATGTTGCCGTCACTGTAGCAAGTATTGTAGTGTGCACACCGTCGCGGTGGTGTTTTGTTCCCCATAAATGCAGCTGCGCCAGCCGCGGCCCCCCCAGTTTTTCGCCGATCGGATCACGACCAAACTAGACTCTTTTAAACATCTGTCAGACCCAATTTTGATCTGGTGTGACCGAAAACAAATCATCTCGAGTGGGCCACCTAGGCCACCATATGATGTCCACAGCTTTGTAAGCTGTGAATTCTAGAGCTCTGATGCAGCACCAATTTAAATTGGATGGCGTGTGTGCAACTCAAAATTGCTCCACCAAAGGCCATTGACTGCTGGATTTTCTCCAATTTCCAGCTGGTGCAGCAACTACTCCACTATCACAATTACACTATTATGCAGCCACTGTCTTGAGCAAGTTGCACAGCTTTGGCTACAATTAACCCTAAATTTAGGGTATGAGGTTTAAGCATACAGGCGAGTTTTGGCATATATAGGCCGACGGACTGGCCGGTGCGATACATACACACCAACTTGGCTCAAGCCAATCAATTGTGACGTTGCAAAAAGCGGCACTGGAACCTCGCGGCACTTGGTACGCGACTCTTAGCTTAAATTGGTGGGCCGTGCGCCCTCCTATATTCCAGCTTGTCTGGTTGAGGTAATCCACTCGAACCCCAGGCTGGCACCGGGTATACCCTCTCCAGCGCCCCACCTGACAAGGAACCGCACTCCCTGGTACCCAACAAGGTCTTTCTTCCCGCTCCAGAGGTAAGTAGTTACGTGGGGTTCGCTCTCGCGCCAGGGTTATACGTTCTCTCGAGGTGAGAGGGTGGCAAGTGAGTAGCACGACGTCTACGGCATCGCATGGTGGCAGTCGAGCCACAGCACAATGCGCCCAGTCTCGACGTCCTGTCGCGCGTTTTGTAGTAAAATGGGTCGCTGCTGTATATATGCGGGGCCCAGCTGGTATGGCGCTTCGATCCCGGGTGCAAAATGGGCCGTTGCCAGGTTTGGCTGACCGGTTTGGTAACCCGCACGTGGCCACAGTGCTGGCGGGAATTCCCACTTCAGCAGCGCTTCACGGTTGCACGTTGGTAGCAAATGTATAGGTTTTCCTAAGCGTAGTGCTCGAAGTTGCGAATTTCTTCCTGCCGACGGGGTCACTGGCCCGTCACAGGCATGAGCGCACAAATTGAGTGCCCCATGTGATGGCATGGGCTGGGCAACGCCTGAGCTGCATGGTGGAAAACCCTATACCCTAAACCCTTCGCTGCGTTGTTTCTTTTCACCTACACTGTTGAAAAGCGTGATTCTTTCGCCCGCCACAGGCCTCGACACTGCAGTGCACCACAACACCCCTAACAAGACAACACTATCTCAACACCCTAGGGTATCTAGCTAAGATACAAGGCCTCTGCCAGCAACCAACCCCGAGTCCCCCCTCTTCAATCCCACCCACACCCACACCAACACACCATGAGTGGTCGAGTTCGGGAGTCATGCAATGGGGTATGGACGGGATACCTCGGGGGGATGGCGCGGGTGGTGGCGTTCATTGCAAAGGGGATGGGAGGGCTGGGCGCCTTGACAGCCCGCAGGCCCAAGACTGTGGTGTGCATCAGCCTTGTGGCAGCCCTGCTTTGCGGGCTAGGGTTTCTGAACTTCTCAACTGAGAACAACTCCGACAAGCTGTGGTGAGTGGGATGCACTCCACTACATGCCCTACACCCTAAACCCTAATCCCTTAACCCTAAACTTCAGGATTGAGGACAACGCCAATAAGCTGTGGTGAGTGGGGTGCACTCCACTGCATGCCCTAGACCCTACACCATAAACCCTAAACCCTTAACTACCTCTAGAATGGAGAGCAACTCTGACAAGCTGTGATGAGTGGGGTGCGGAGCCTGTCTTGCTAGCTAGGCATGCCTGAGCATGGCCTGTGCTTTGCAAGTGCATGCAGATATGTGTGCTGCTCCTGAGGTTGTTGATATCGATCTTATGTAGGGAGAGCTGTTCAGCGTTGCTGCGCTACACAAAACCCCATACTATTCTGAGAAACCGTGTGCAGGGTCTCGTAAACCCATCAAAAACCCTTGCGCAGGGTTCCTTAAAACTTCCAGGCGCTCAACGACAAAGACTGGGTCGCGACCAACTTTAGGGCTTTTCTAAGATCCTGAAAAACCCTATTATCTAGATCCAGGGAGGCACACAATACTGCATTTGGGCTATCCTCTTACATCGTGGACTTGCACTCTGCAGCGCCAAATTTGTGCCCATGAAACCCTTGCGCAGGGTTCCACAAAACTCCCAGGCGTTCGATGATAAAGACTGGGTCGAGACCAACTTTGGTGCGTCATCGGGCTATGCCCAGATCCTGGCAACGGTCAAGCCGGCTTACCTGCCTACCTACGGCAACAATGCAATCCAACTGCCGGTGAGAGGTGTTGCATGGGTTGTTTCAGTGGTAGTTGGTGGTGCATTTCCATGTCAGTTAGTGGTAAGTAGTCTCCCTCTGAGTCTTTTTATATGACTATCTCCACGCAACCTTTATGGAGCCATTAAATTCAGGGCACTTGGGCCCCAGCTGTTTCAGCTGAATGCCTCTGTGCGGGCATGATGGGCACACCCAATGATTATACCTCGATTTGGACCAATCCACCGTTGTCCAAATCAGCTGGTTGCATCTGATTGCATATGCTCCCATGTGGGCATTCTGCAGGGTACATGGGAGCTGTTTTCGGCTGGACGCCGCTGTGCGCAACCATTGATCCCAACTCAATCACTGACCGATTCAACATCATCACAAGTGGTAGCATGTGATTGCAGGTCACCTGGGAGCTGTTTCAGCTGGACGCTGCTGTGCGGGGCGTGGTGGGGATCTACCAGGGGAAGAATTACACATATGCAGACCTGTGCTACAAGGGGGCAGATGGGCTGTGCAGCCAGTTTGGGTAAGTGGAAAACCCTAACCCATAACCCTAAACCCTACACTACAAACCCTTGATCAAATCCTAGCCATTAGCGCTACAAGGGGGCTCATGGGCTGCGCAGCCAGTATGGGTGCGTGGCAAACCCTAAACCCTACATACACCCTAAACGCAGACAGACTAAGATCCTAAACAGCAATAAACAGCAGCTCTGCAATGCATTATATATGATAGTATATATATATGATATATAGTATATACTGATAGGTTGCGCTAATTGCGCAACCAGTTTTGGCAGACCTGCGCTACTAGGGCAAACGTAAACCCTGTGGTGATGTTGTGTGCAGCCAGATTGTGCACACACACCCTCTACGTCTTTACGCTGGGCAGCAACATCCGGCTCTTAACCTTGGACAAGAGGGGGTACAATTGCTGCTGGCAATCCCACCCTCACCAGCAATTGTACCCCCCCTTGTCCCCAATTGTCAGCCACCCACACCCTAAACCCTAAACCACCTCTTTCCCCAACTTTTCTTCTCTAACCCCCCCACCCTTCCCTCCCACCCCAGGTTCTTCAATTACTGGAACATGTCCTTCCCCTCCTACCTAACCAGCGTTGGAGGGTCAGCCACAAACCCTACACAGGGTAATACCACGCAGCTGATTGTGGATGTCAACGCGCTCACCTTTCCAGACGGGTCGGCGGCCAATGCGCTGACTATCTTTGGAGGGGTGACCGTCACGCCAGACCCGGTGGCGCTGGCGTCTGCACAGGTAAAAAACATATGGGTGCTGGTCAACCTGATCCGACTGATCAGCTGTTAAGTTGGTGATGTGGGTTTTAGCTGTACAACCAGATTAGCAGGCGCACTTGCAAAGCCTTCAGATGGGTTGGGGCACTACTTTAATGCGCTGACCATCTTTGGAGGGGTGAGTGTCACAGCACACCCAGCGGCTGGTGCCTGCACAGGTAGAAAACATATGGGTAATGATTACATGTCGGGTGTTGAGTCGGTGCTATGCGTTTTAGCAGTACAGCCGTAGTAGCAAATACATTTGCAAAGCCTTCACGTGGGTTGGCATCCAATGCGCTGACCATCTTCGGAGGGGTGACTGTCACGTCAGATCCAGTGGGCGCTGGCGTCTGCACAGATGTGAACTGGTAATGAAAAATGGTAATAAAATCAAGAGTAAAGTTGGAGTAAATGTAATACAAATTAATTGTAATGGCCCAGTGGTGGTGAACCCTCAGGTGCCTGCAAAATGATGTAGCTGTTGTTTGTCGTGAGGAAGGGGTGGAATATTGGTCTATTTTGTTATGTACCAATTACTTACAATCACTCAGTGGCGCCGGCATCTGTGCAGGTCATTGCGGTGGACTACGCCCTGGATGCAGCCTTCTCCAAGGATGTGCGGGATGCATGGTGAGCGAGTGGGTGACTTGGGGATGCAGGGATAGGGTTTAGGGATAAAAGTGCATGGTAAGGATATTGCAGGGGTCTCCGAGGATGTGCAGTATGCATGGTGAGCACGTTTGGCCACCAAACCGCGCATCCCAAACCGGTGGCATTTGCTCGGAGTCGACACCAGGAAGCGGTTCGGGACCCTATTGTAGGGTTATTGAACCCTAAAACCCCAGCGCTCATTTTGAGGTAGGATGGCACGCTTGAAGTGGTCAGGTGGTGACCAGGCATCCGTGAGGACCCTAATGGAGGGTTGTTAAATCCCAGGGCTTGTGTCGCGCAGGTACGATGGCTTTCTGGACCTCATGGAGAACTACAACGACAACACCACCTACACCACGCTGGATTACATCTGTGACAAGTCATTGGATGATGAAATCGGGCGATCGGTGTCGGCTGATCTGTACCTGATCGCCATCGCTGTGGTCATATTCGTGCTGCTGGCAGTGCTCTTCCTGTCAAAGTGCGCAAACCCTGGACCCCTAAAACCCTAGCCGAAAACCCTCCATGCACATTAGCCCTGTCAAATGTTTGTCCTGCGCAGCACGCAACTGCACTTTGACTGTGATGCAATTCCTTCAAAACTCTACTATTGCAGATACCTCGGCCTTGTCAATATCTAGCAGTGTCAATGCATTGCACAACCCTTTGTTTCAGTGACTTTTATGTGTTGACTTTCAATTGCAATACAATACATCAAGGCGTGATTCAGACAGTGTCTTCCAATTTTTGCAGGGCTGATGCAGTGCTCACCCGATCCAGCCTGGCCCTCCTGGGTATGGTCAGTGCTGTGCTGGCACTGGTGGTGGGGTACGGCCTGTCCATGTCTTTTGGAGTGCCTTTCACCACACTGCAGCAGGTAAACACAGCTCCTAACAGGGATACCAAAAAACCCTGGAGAATCCCAAAAAACCCTGGAGAATGGGTTGCATGTTCAAAATATTTTTGACTGCGCTCATTGCCGCCCATGGCATTCCACGCCGCCGTGAGGTGTCGACTGCCAAGCTGCACATGACCATGCCAGCAGCAACCGTTAGCGTTTAGGTTGATGAAATTCAAGGTTAAGATTCCCATTGCCAGATTTATTACAGCAGATTATACATTTCCTTGAAATATGTGACCAACATTCTCGACCCTGTTCTTAAGGTTTTAAGAGGTAGGGTTTAGGGTTTGCCGCTCCGCCACATGCCCTGCCCTGATGTACTAACTACTCCTTCCTCCCCTCCTGTTCCTACATGCAGACCCTCCCCTACATCCTTTTCGGTGTGGCGGTGGATGTGATGTTCATCCTGGTGAAGGCATATGACAGCATTCAGGAGAACCAGCCTGGTATTGTGGACAGGATCGACCAGTTCCGCCACCTCATGGCCACCGCTGGTCTATCAGTGACGGTGACCTTGGCGGCATCCACCCTGGCGTTTGCATTGGGGACCATTTCCGAGTAAGTGGAGGGATGTAAAATTACATGAAAAATGGGGACGTGTGCTTGTACATTCCAAGTAATGTGGGGGCGCAAATTTCTGGGATGTAAAACCTAGATCGTGAACAGGATCGACCAGTTCTGCCACCTCATGGCCACTGCTGGTCTATCGGTGGCGGTGACACTGGTATTTGCACTGGGGACCATTTCCGAGGAAGTGGGGGGAGATGTGCTGTGAAGATATGCGCATGCCCTTCCTGGTCCTACAGCATGCGGGGTTCATTTTCTTGTAACCTGAACCCTCTAAACGACTCTTTTAATACCTGTTTACACTCCATTTCCGCTTGCAGGCTGCCCTCCATCGCCTACCTTGCAATCTACGCACCCTATTAACCATCGGTGTCATTGTAATCATGAGCACTTTCTTCCTGGGACTGCTGCAGGACCCACTCATGGGGCTGGCTTAAAGAAAACCCTACACCCTACAGCCTGAAAAATAAACCCCAAACCCCGTGTATTTGATAGCAAATTAAAACCCCCCACTTTCCGCTTGCAGGCTTCCCTCCATCACCTACTTTGCAATCTACGCAACCCTGTCAACCATCAGTGTCTTTCTCCTCGTGTGTACTTTTTTCCTGGCTCTGCTGCAGGGCCCCCTCATGGGGCTGGCTTAAAGAAAACCCTAAACCCTGAAATATAAACTCCAGACATCCTGTGCTTGATACCAAATTGAAAATCCCCACTTTCCGCTCGCAGGCTGCCCTCCATCACCTACTTTGCAATCTATGCAACCCTGTCAACCATCGGTGTCTTTCTGGTCATGAGCACTTTCTTCCTGGGGCTGCTGGTGATGAATGAGAACCGGGCTCAGGCGGGGCGATGGGACCTCCTGTGTTGCGTCACATCCCGCAGGGCAAGGGGGACACAGGGAGCACCACCACAGGTAGGAGGAAGTTCAACCCAAGCAGGGAATTTCAAACATGTTTGCAGCAGAAGATGATGGGAGCAATACAACCCCCTTTCCGCAAAATGCGCCAACTTGCAGCACCCCCCTCCTCTCCCTAAAGAAACCCTTTTTCAGTGGCAGCCGTTGTGCGCACATGCAGGAAAACCCTGGGTTTGAATCTTAATAGTATGTACCTACACTCTTTGCAGGACTTCACCCACCTTCCCGCCAAGAAACCCTTCTCGGTGGCGGCCTCTGTGCGCACCTTTTTCGACCGCTATTACGCCCCCCTGGTGACCAACAAATTTGCCAAGGGCCTAATCCTGCTGGCCTTTGCTGCCTTTGTGGCGGTCAGCCTGGTTGGAATTTTCCAATTGGAGGAGGGTCAGCCCATCGAGGAATTGGCCCCCGATGACTCCTACCTGCAGCCGTATTCCAAGCTGGTCAAGGTGCGGCGCAAAACCCTGATAAACCCTGAGAAAAGCCCTAAATCAAATCCTATTGGAACTGGCAGCCAGTGAATGCCACCTGCGGCCCTATTCCCAGCTGTTCAAGGTCCAACGCAAACCCCAACGACAACCCTTCCTCAAAATACAACCCGGCAAGTTGCATCATGTCAATCTCTCCCTTTGAAACCTCTGGTCACACCACCCCCACTGGTGCATGCAGGCCACCTTTTATCAACATGTGGGTGATGATGTGAGCCTGTACTAACGCAAGGACCCAAATATACCAAATAAACATTCCTTGTTCTCTAGACCTGTTTGAACAAACCCAAACTCTGTGCTTGACACATACAATGTACACCATTCAGTCAATCCACAAATTTTTAATGCCTTATCTCCTCTTGCAGGCCACCTTCGATCAGCAAGTGGGTGATGATCTGGATCTCTACTATCGCAACATCGACCAATCAGACCCCCTGCAGCAAGCCCACATGATCGACGCCCTCAATGCCACAGTGGCAAACCCCTACCTCAACAAAACCCTATCAGCGTTCCAGGGGAACTGGCTGCTGGAGTTCATCGGCTGGGTGCAAACCAACGCCACAGGTAGGGTATAGCGGGGGATGTTTAGGAGAGGGCAATGCTCTTTTCTTTGCTAGTCCCTTCAGTGCGCATTTTTAGTCGTCAAATTTGCTTGTTTTCTGATTGAATCTGATATTTGCTTTCTTTTATGTTGCCACAGGCGTGCAGCTGACCGGGGATGGGTGCTACAACCCCTACCTTGACGTCCCCTCTGCTTCGGGTAGCGTACCCATTGCCTCCCTTGCCTACCCCGTGGAAATCAAGGGATGCGTGCCAAAAGACGCTTTCCCCGCGCTTTTCAACAAGGTAGGTATGGGGTCTTCCAGACCCTTGAACCCGCGCTTAAATCCTGAGCTAGCCGTTTGCAAAAAACCTTTGTTGGTGTGGCAGAAGAATATATGGAACATAACAAATGCCCGCGTCACTTCCCACCTATTTCAACCCCTGCCACACCGTAGGCTGTGAAATGACCCCTCCTCTTCTTCAACATGACCCCTGATTACCTGTGCATGCAGTGGATTTCCCTCCCCTCCTTCTCCAACTACAACAACGACCTTGTGCGTGACAACACCACAGGGGCCATCCTGGCCTCGCGGGTTTCAGTTGTTCTGGTGGCATCCATGGGCCAAGGATCGTTTAATAGGAGGGCATTAGAGGCTGTGAGGTAAAAGAGGGCCTGCATTTTTTCAGAGGGAATTCTTTGAAGCAGTGCACAGTGAAGTACTAGGAATTACATGCTGCAGTAGCATCAGTGTTAAATACTGATACTTTTGAAAAACCCAGTTGAACACAGCTTTTGAGGCATCTGCCTGAGCCTGCAAAACCCTCTCACCTCGACCCTACATGCTTGACGTCCAATCCCAAGCCCTAATGCCATGGTGTGCAACTCTCAATCTCTACAGTATGAACGCAGAGCACTGGTGAGCTCAAATGCTGCCCTGTGTGCGCTGTGCAGGGGTGTGGAGGACAGTGTGAACAGCAACACTTTTGGGCAGGAGAATGATGCCATTGACAAGGGGGCAAACGTGACCTACCCTGGCGAGGATGTTTACTTTGTGTACAATGGTAAGACAACCCCCTTGCAACAGCCCTGTACATATGGATACGGGTGTGACAGACCAAGCCTGCGACACCATCAACATTTAATTCAATTGTGTGCAGGGTATGATCTTTCAAAGCTCCATCGAATTAGTGAATGGGATTACTTGGCATGCATTGTTGTTACTCTGCATTGCATTGCCAATTGAATGGGTTTTTGCAGGAATACAATAAAATGGTTTCGTGCGGCAAGAAAACATTGTCCCACACTTTGCAAATCCTGCATGCAATACGGAGTGACAACAATGCATGCCAAGCAATCCCGCAGGTTGTTGAGCAAAACACAATATCACTCCCACTCCTACCCCTGTATCTTTTCCCTGCCTACAGGGTCAATGTCCCTTCAGAGTTGAAATGCAGTATCATGCTGATCTGCAGTATAATGATCATCATGATGTCAATTTGACATCAACCCTACAAAACCAAAGCCTTAGGTAAAAACTCTTCTCAAATGGCAAAATGAGGACCTAAAGACATGTTCCGCCCCCATTCCTTGCGCAGGTAACCTCATTTATGCAGAGGGCGACCAGGTGCTGCGGTGGATGGCAGGGGAGTACGTCATATTTGCGGTGGCGGGTGTGGGGGTGGTGATGCTGCTGATGCTGGTGCACCCCTTGACCACTGTGCTGATGATGGGGGCGGTGGCATCAGTGGATCTGTTCCTCTTTGGGGAGATGTGGATACTCGGGATACGATTCAACCAGGTGAGGCGGGGAGGACATGTACACATCATTTGGGTGGGGATTGGGGTAGGTGTGCAGTGGCAGGTGTGGTGGAGGTTGGGCTGGTGCACCGTTTGACCACTGTGCTCATGATGGGTGCGGTGGCATCTGTGGATCTGTTACTCTTTGGGGAGATGTGGATACTGGGCATACGCTTCAATCAGGTGAGAAATTTGGGTGGATGGGTGCCAGGGGAGTGTGTTACCTGTGCATTGGGAGGTGTGGGGGTGCTTGGGCTGGTGCACCCTTTGATCACTGTCTCATGATGGGTGCGGTGGCATCTGTGGATCTGTTCCTGTTTGGGGAGATGTGGATACTGGGCATACGCTCAACCAGGTGAGGAGGGGAGGGAACCATTCTCAGGGCAAGGGTGTATTTACAAGATTTACAAGATTTGATTTGACAGTCACATTTAGGGAGCCAACCTGGGCTCATAAGACTGTTTGAGGTGCTTGTCAAAACATCACCCACATTTAATACAAAAAAGCTAAACAAGTGAAGAATGTATATACTATAAGATTCAAAACCCTAAAATAATCCCCAACCTCCCCGCAGGTGTCCCTCATCAACATGATCATGGCCACAGGCCTGGCGGTCGACTACTCAGTCTACTTTGCACAAAAGTTCATGATGACACCTGGTGACGGCACCCGCAACAGCCGCACATCCACCGCCCTTGTTGAGACAGGATCCGCTGTCTTTCTGGGAGGAGTGACTGCCTTACTGGGCACCATCCCCCTTGCGTTTGCCTCCTCGGCAATCCTGCGCACCTTTTTCAAGCTGCTGTTTGGCACCATCGTTTTCGCGCTGCTGGTGGGGCTGATGGTAATGCCGGTGCTTTTCTCGCTTGTGGGACCCCAGCCCCTGGCGGTGAATGGCGTGGTGATTGAGGGCATGCATGTGACCCAAGGGGTGGTGCTGGCACATGGGGCGCCGCTGGGGGTCCCTGAGGGGGTGGATGTGGAAGCGGGGAAGAAGGAGAGGGAAATCGGCACGGATCAAATGGCGGAGGTGGCGCTGTAAGCCCAGGACACCACCATTGTGCGCTCCTGGTTTACCTGGTTGGGATAGGGGTTGTACCCGTGCTTTTCTCAGGCCTCTGGGCCAGGGGGTGAATGCATTTTCTCACACCTGTTGGCGTGTCATTGCCAATCAAAGCATCGCCATGCTGTGAGTGCACGCATGGGGGGTTACTGCCGCGGGCCCTGGATCGGATTGAATGTGGAAGGGTAGATGCAGGGGAGGCAAAAGGTGCCCTGGTAAATGTGGGGCACATATATTGCAATGCTGAAGGCAAACCTCTGACTTCAATGCACTCCCAAATTGGATATTGAATATCAAATATGCATAGACAAGTCCTTTTTTTCTTTTTGTTTAGACAATTACTTTTTACCTTTTGTGGTCGCTACACGACCATTTTTCATGTCGCTGGGTTGTACACCAGTAACTGACGAAGTTCGACGTTGTGTCCTGGACCATCTTAATTCTACTTTGGCCCTTCATTGTATTAATGAATTAAATGGGCACAAGGCCTTTGATTGAATATTACAAATATGGTATGTATTCATCAAAATAGATTGATCAGATCTCTGAATCAGCGGCTGCAACAGTTGTGAAATCATCATGATGATAGACTCCTTTTTTATTATTAGCAAAGTTGTTCTGTAAAACACACTTTCTGTAAAACACACTTACTGCCTGGCAAGTAAACCGTTCTAGTAGTACTATGGTAGCCTACTAAGACCTCGGAGCCCCTCGTGGCAGCCTCGTCAGCATTCAATGACCGCTGCCGGTGGTTCAGAAGGATGATCAAACTTTATTTGCAGAGAGCACACCAAGTGATATCTACTAGATTGAGTCAGCCCAGCTGCTGGGCGATTTGAAAACATGCACCCCAGTCCACTGGCCACCAAGCGTGGTTCTCAACCTGCCTGGACGGAACAAAAACCCTTATTTAGTTTAGAAAACCCTAATTTAGTTTGACACCCTACACCATCATCCTGGCAGGTGGCAGCCAATTACCCCTCCGTGATTGGTCCCTGGGCGCCTCGTGCTTGTGGTGGTTGATCCCTGCACCCCGCCCCCTTACTAACTGGCAGTGGAGAGCGGCGGCAACGGCGGTGTAATAGCAATAATTATTGGTCATGAGTTGTTCTTTCCATTTCTGTCCTCTAAGCTCAAAATGATGCCGTACTGCGTGAGAATGGCCTGTAAACCCAAAGGGGACAGAATTTCAGTTTTTAAATTGCTCCATTCCCCGCAACTTGTAATTGAATCCGTCTTTTGAACTTAAAGTACTGCTGCAACAAGATTTGTAATGAATTACTTTAATGGTGTAGTAAAATGAATCCACCCTCAAGGCAATTGCCCAAAAAAACATTGTCAAAATGACATGGCCCCACTCCTGCCATACATCCCTGCGATGTAAAGGTACCTCACGTCAAAGTCCATGATGGCACGTAAATGAGTAAATAAACATGACCTTCAAGCCAATATACCTTATAATGCTTCCCAAGATATTCCATTTGGCGGGGTGGACACAAGGAGCACTATGACAGGCAACCCATTTTCATGGTAGACATGCCATTATATACCAAACAGGTATAATATATATAATAGTCTTGTAATACAAAAGATATCCTCCAGGAAAATGAGAATTACATTTTGACATAATTGTCATGGAATGTCGTATGGTCAGAAATTTGTAACTTATCTGAGACAACAAAACAAAATGAAAACCATCTTCATCTTCAGCCATGCGCACTAACGCATCATGCTAATCATGCATACGCCTTTTAAAACGTTTTCAAAGTACAATATAAGGAATATTGATTCACAGGAATCACACGTTCATTTAAATTCCTTTGAAATAAACCCTTCCCATCCGACGTGGCACACTGACCAATAATATCAATTAACTACACTGGGATGCGTTGAAACGAGAATGAATCCCCGGCAAGCTGGGGCCATTACTACCAACCCCCTTGCACTGGTGGCCTGTGAATCCGGACCCTGTGATCCCTGGCTTCCTATTGGCCCACCACAGCCTGCAGGTTTGAAAGTTTGAGTGCAGCAGGTCCAAATCAGCAACGTGCTTTCCAATCAACATGTATAAAAGGCATGCATTAAAGCGCGAAGCGCAGCGGAGCGCAGCCTGCGCAGCCTAGCCCTTGCACCTAGCCCTTGCCAACTTGCCTTTGCCTTCG
>JAULBX010025220.1:0-65347 GCA_032358255.1 Heterotrichella gracilis | reverse complement strand
TTTGCTTGCAACCGTGGCACAAGAGAACGCTGAATAAATGGATACAAAATGAAGTAGACAAGCAAGGTGGAAAAAGGGGGCCAAAGTGTGTGCGAAGGGGGGGGAAAGGGGGATGGTAAGAAAGAAGTGGTGTGTGGGTGAGGTAGCACTTTGGGTGGGTGAGGTGGTGGGTGCGCTAGCGCATGCATGGGCGGGAACGGGGGCGCGGTGAGGGCAAGTGCAGGGGCGATGGTGTAGTTGGTGGTGGCGGGAGCTGTGGGGGCTGCAGGGTGGTGGCGGGACGGGGCGGCTGCTATGGTGGGGCCGGTGGCGGTGGCGTTTGTGGGTGAGAGTGGGCGGGGGAGGGGGTGGGGTTATATACCCGAAGCTTTCACACAACTAGGCAGCGGTGCACCACAGCCCCCAGGCAGGTGGGGCGACAGAAGTGTAGAAAGGTGGAACTCAAAGTGAAGAGGAGCGGAGCAAAATTATGGACAGCGCCGCAGAAAGTAGTGCGTGACCTGTGTTGGTGTGAGATGTAGGGGGTGTGGGGGTGGGTGGTTCTAGCTACCCCTCGCTCGCTACCCCTCTTCCGTGACCAACGCGCCTGCTGAGGGCAGGCTGCATGCTTAATTGCTTGTTTATCTTATGGTGGGCGATCCGCCGTGGTAACAAAAGCAGAGCAAAATAATAAAGGGAAATACTTAACAGAAAATGTGTGCGTGGGGGGGGGTGAGTGGATATGGGTGGATGGGTGGGGGTGGGTGTAAGGGAGAACTTCTGTTTGAAACCCAGCGGGTGGGTGAGCAGGGGTGGGGCCAGACGCGGAGTGGGTTTGGGGTGGATAGGTGTGCAGGTAGGAAATATTTAGTGTCAGCCACACGCATGGCGGCACTGCTGAGGTGCCATGTCTTGTGCCGCATGGCAAGAACTTTAAGTTCTTTCCAGCATGGATACAAAGGAATGGGGGTGTGAAGTTTGTGCGTGTTAGCACTTTGGATGGATGGGTGGCGGGTGCACTAGTGCCAGAACAAGGACGCTGTGTGGGCAGGGGCGGGGGCGGGGGTTTGTGATGACAGGAGTTGTGTCGGCCGGGGGTGGTTGCTGGGCGGGGCGACTGCGGGGGCGGGGGCGTGTGTGGGTGGGAGAGTGGGAGGGGGGGGACGGGGTGAACCGCACAAGTCTTTGCTTGCAACCAGCAGCCAGCCTCCACAGCAGCTGTGCAACTGGGGCAAATTAGGTGGAGGAAAAAACCATAAACAGTCATCAGAGTGAAATAAACTGACTTACCGTAACGCAGAAAATAATGTGGTGTCAGAAGGACTATTTTGATATACCAGATAGTCGTAACAAATAGGCTGAGCAGGTAGTTATAACAAATAGACTCCTATGGATAGTTATACATTATCAGTAGATGGTGTACATCACTGGAAAGGCATGTCTGCTAGATTGGACAACGATGGGCACGTGCACATTTATTCTGCACCATGCAACAACAAATGGGCCCCCGCGGCAGTCTGTGTGCATGCCATGGGCAAGTACAAGCGCCCGCATATGTGCCACCCTGTGCATCAAGCACAGGCGGAATGCTGCACAGATTTGAAGCAAAAGCTGGTTTAGCATTGTGCGCATGCACAGCGCATCAGGTGGCTGCAGCAGCAGAAACATCCTGGGTGGCGAGAGGACACCCATGCCCTTGTTTCAATTAAATTTCCAATATTGACCACGCCCCATTAATCTAAATTAGTACCGGCAATGTGCAAGCAACCGCGCAGGTGTCAACCAATCAAATTTGACACTGCGCGGGCGTCCGGCAGTCCTTAGATAATTATTAAAAAGCTATCACACAGAAAATTTTAGTTGTTTATTGGCAGCGGTAATATGATTGGCGGTATATTCCATATGGGTGTTGCAGTTGGAATTTAAATCGGAATGTATTGTCTGCTGCATGAAACGCGCCTGAAATGATGGTCTGCGACTCTCTTTTGGCATGGTCAGCCTGCTTAGCATGACACCTTCCAATGCCGTCAATGCAGTGGAAATGCTTGCAGGTTGCGAGGCAGCCAGTGGCGACCCGCTGGCATGCAGGGTTGGGCAGTACATCAAGATGTTTGCGTATGTAATGCAACTTGCACTGTCATACCGTGGCATGCAACCTGCAGGCGGCGCCACTGATGGCTCCAGAAAACCTAGGTGGCTCCTGCATATGGACATGTATCTAATTAATGTATTGGTGTGCTTTACAGCAACGTATGGAGCGGCAGTGGCTTCATAGTATGGAAGGGGGCTGTTGCACTGGCATACATGGAGCACATGTGCATGCATGCGGGCAGGCACTTGGTTGTGCTCGCTAGGGATGCCATTAATCAACATCTGGCAAAGGAGCGCATGTGCTATATGCGGTACCAGGATGGGAAACTGCTAAAGTGGCCACATGTCATTAAAATTTGTCCTGATATTGAGATCAATCCGCGTTGGCTGGCAGGCAAAGGTGGCAAGCGTTCCCAAAGCACATAGTGGGAAGGAGGGTAATGTCTACTTTTTGCTAGCCTGTTCTAGGACTGACTACCTGCCGGATGTACTGCTCCTTCTCCTCTTTCAAGCGCTTTTTCTGCGTCTATTCCTGAGAAAAGTGTGCATGCGCCAGCAAGTGCTGCCTAGGGTTTTGCTACAGCTGCCAGGGCTGGCAAACGCACAGACAAAAACGATCTTGGCAGTGGTCAGTGATAGTGGGGCTCATTTTGTAAGCATTGTTCTGGCCAGTGCAAGCCCTTATAGTTTGCGGCGGCCCATGACTGAGGCAGCTGGGCCTCGCGCCCACACAGGGGCCCATCCAAGCGCACAACAATTGGTTATCAATCGATGCATTGTGTACATTGTATGATATGCACAACACAAAAATACCCACAATTTTGTGAAGGGGTATACATGATGTTTTGGTGCCAGTTGAACAGTTGAATGCGCAACTGCTACTGGTAATTGCCACATGTTACTCTGAGATATTGCTACCAAATGCACTTGGAAAAATGTTGCATGAACGGCAACCACATTAGCCAGTGGCAGTAGTACAGTGGATGGCCAGGCCTGATGACCAAATCAATGCAACTCCAGTACTGAATGCACTAGTGCGCGCTGTGCATTCACTCGTGGAGGCAGACAATTAGTGCAGTCTAGTTGTGGACAGCAAGATTGTTGCATTCACAGGTTACAAGACGCCCATCTTTTCAAAATCTGAGAGGTTATCCAGAACCCAATGGCTGTGAAGAAGAGCACATGGTACTGGTATGACACTTCCAAGGTGGCCCTATCCAACTGTACAAGTGGCAGGCTGGCAAGCTCAGATTGTATAACATGGGGTTGACCAACTGTCTGCTGCACACGTCAGTCGGGGTGCAACTGGGTTGTTGCTCTGGGTTTGGCGGTGTGAGCTTAATGAAGAAAGCACGTTTTGGGTGCCACCAGTGGAGAAGGCGAGTCCTTAGGCAACTGCTCCTTGCCTATTGATACTCTGATGACTATGATACACCATACTGTGCATGCTATCTCAAGGCGATGCTGCGGCAGGTTAATAATCTAGAGGATATGATCCCATTGCGGTAATGTATGCAGACATATCTTTGATTGGTTGGTGATTATTTGAACACGTTTTAACCCTGCACATGTCAGGTGCTTGGTATACATACGCAGGTGTGTAAATACCCAAATGGGTGTTCGTGCAATTATGCCAACTGTGGTTGTACATGTGCATATGTAGGCAGCCAGGCGTATCTGTGGGACATCCACCATGCGCATGACTAGGGATCATGGAGGTTGCGGGCGCAAGTTTATATACTTATTATATTCTTTATCTAAGTAGATAATGATTTAAAAGTTTTAGCATTCCATTGAATGACACATGGGTGTTTGCTTCAGATTAAATCTGTGGCATAGGGTTTGCTATTCAGGCAATAGGTATGTAACAACAGGGTGCAGCGGGTTGTACCTTGTAGGAGGAATCTCTGGCAAAACCTGGGTAATTTCAGGGTATCGCTCAATTGTTCCATATTGGACTGCTAGGGATGGCGAAACGCAGTTTTGCCAGTCTCAGCAAAACCCTGGGTGCCTTTGGTGGTCACTGAGTGCTACTGGCACACCCTGGCACTGGATTGGCATTGGCGCTTTTACTACTTTCATTTAATGTCAATCAATGTAGTATTCTTCCCTCGATTCTTCACACACTCACATCACCCACCATCCACATCCCACCCTCCTCTCGTCAGTCCACTGGAGACCTGAGCTGTTAACTAACATTCTTTCAATGACCACATTGGTTGGCCCAATCCGGGATGAGTTGATGAGTTCGGTCAGTAAAGTATTTGAACGGATGCGCACTTTGCTGTACAGTATTGGATGTGATGTTTATCACTTCCAATTGCCTGACCTTAGGCGATATACACACCTGTAGTCCAAAATGGCCGCCGACCATCGATGATGTCACGGTGATTGGATCTCTTTGGCCCAATCTGATTTAGTGGATTTAAAGGCGAAGTACATCATGTGCACAGCTCAGCATACAGTACGTCATCGGCTGGCATCGTGCTCGACCACAATTGCCTGTAGAAGTCGTGAACGGTTCGTGCTTGTGCCACCACAATTCAATTTGGAATCCCAATTGATCCAAGATTACAGACTCTAGACAAGGTTGGAATTTCTCAGTGAGAAACTTGAAACCAATTGGCAATTCACTGGCACCCAACTTGGTGCCTAATATTGCCAACCAAGTGGGTTGCAATCATAATGCCGGAATCAATTCAAAAAGTCTCAACCTGAATCAGGTGCTTTTTGAATCCCAATAGGCAGCCCGTTCATATTATTCTGAGCGAGGTACATCAAATGAGTTGAGCCAAAGCACTGCTGTCATACTGACCAATACCAGAAAACATGCCCAAGAGTGACTGGACCAACAACAAGCAACAGGATGAAGACATTTTACACGCAATACATATGCCGACTTCATAAAAACTCAGTTATTGTGGGCCTGCTACAGGGAAGTTGGTGTAAATTAAATCCAGGTGATAAATTGTAGGATGGTTGGCAGATGCAAAGCCAATACAACACTGAGGTGCGATAGTGTAAAAACCCAGATCATCATGACCAACATTAGGCCTAGGTCGCCCATAACTCAAATTGCAAAACAGTAATGCCTCTTGCTGCTCCCGCCACCAGAGATAGTAAAAGAATGCACTGGGACTAATTTTGCTGCAGCAGACCACGTCACGTGGCTCAATTATCCATCATTTGCCTTAGTTTACTCCATCGCATGGCTTGATTACCCCGTCATTTTATCCCACAGCCTTACTGTTGCCCTCCGTCCCTGCTAGCTCCAGTCTGGCGCATCAAAACCCTAAAACCCCATCCGCCAACGATGCGAGAAGGGTGTAGTATGACTGGCAGCATCAATATCCTAAGCAGTCTGGCGCTGGGCTTCCCCTCAATGCTCCCCCACATGCACCGGCTGGAGTAGCACATGGGCTGTGGCTGCAAAGGCGGAGGGCGCTGGGGAGACCGTGGCGGTGGTCTCTGGGAATATATCAGCGGTGGGTGCCACGTTGGCCATCACCTCCTCAATCAGATCCTGGGGTATACCAATAGGAGAGCATAAGGAAGACATATTTATCACAGGAAGATGCAGGTGCATGGGCGATGGGAACAAATGTGAGTGCACTGTTTGAAGCACAGGGCGTTGGTTGGTGACGCGGGTTTGAATGCCCAAGCAGCAGATAAACCAGGCCTAGTTCACACCATGACAAGGTGGCATGCAGACATGGTGGCATGCAGGGGTGTGCTGTGAGGATAGGGTTAAAAGCCCACCAGCTGTACCAGCAGAGGTCATTCGTGTGACATCCTGAGGTAGCGTCTGTCTGAAAACTCTCCTATCCCCCTCGTAGGTAGAATCCCCTCACAAGTTAAAAAGGAACTACACTCCGCCTCCACCAAATGGAACCCCTCCCCCAAGCCCCCACCCACCTTTGCTATCCCCAGATCCTCCATTGCCTGGCTGAGCGTGGCCACCACCATCCTCCAGTGCCTGCGGGTGCATCCCTGCTGCTGGATGATGCGCTCGTGGGCTGCTGCCAGGTCCTTGCCGGTGTACTCGGCGGGCCCCCCAAAGATGTAGGCCATCAGCTGGGACTGGGGTGGGGGGGTGGGGCGCGCCGGTGTGAGGGGTGGGGGGTGAGGGTAGCGGTGAGTAGAAAATGAAAAAATGGGCGATAATGGTAATGTTGCTGGTGGCGGCCAGCATGCATGCACGCATGTAAAGCCCAAATTGATGGTCACTGTACTAACAAGCAGTACAGTCCCTCTCGCACTTTATACCTCCCCCTTGCTTGAAACAAGATTGGAATACAATGTACCTGCCCCACATTTATCTGCTTTACAGATACCACTGCGATATATACCCTCTTTAACGTAAAGTTCAAGAACTGTTTTGATTGTAGGGTTTAGGGTTTACCTGCTTCGCCGACAGCACCGCCATGTTGACCCCCTCGAAGAAAGGCGCGATGACCTCGTCTGTGAGCATCTTTTGGTAGAAGAGCTCCACGACCTTGGTCACAGCAGGCAGGCCACCCACGCGCTCAAACAACGGCGGCTGCAGGGCGGGTGGTAACCAAGGGGCATTCAGGAGCAAGCGGGGACCAGGAGGCAATGGAGGATCAGGAGACAAGGGGGGATTGAAAGATGTGTGAAACAGAAGGGATTGCAAGGCAAGGCTGGGAGCAGCGGGGGGTCAACCTATACCCTACAGAAGGGTATCACATCCTTGGCTGGCTGCATCCTGAGGCCGACAGCGTGCGCACTGGAATCCTAAAACCTACAAACCCAAAACCTACACTTTATCCTCTACACCGCTGCACCTTCTTGCGGCCGAGGCTGTCTGGTGGTCACACCAAACCCTAAGTTCTAAAACTACACCCTACGCCACTGCACCTTCTTTGGCGATTGGTTGCTCCCGGCCGACAGTGAGCGCGATGGAACCCTTAGGTGTGGTCTCAGCAGCTCCAGCACGTCCTCTGCACTGGGCCTGGTGGCTGGGTCCTTGTCCAAGCACAGCCACACCAGGTCTGCCATGGCCTCACTGCACTCCTCGGGGATCCTGCAGACGGTGGGTAGGGCTATACAGACTGCGTTCCTTGGGTATCTTGCAAGCAGGAGGCGTGAATCTGAAGAGGATTCCAGTGGGGGTAATCTCAGGATGCTGCAGGGATGCTCCCCTTTCAGTGACCTTTTGTTTGCAAGGGTATTTAATGTTTGTGAAGATTTGCATCACTATTTGTTTGCATTGATTTGGATTTGCACACTAGTGGAACCTCCTGAGCTTTGAAAGCCCTCGCCGAGGGTTTCCTCCCCTCACCTGAAATCCCTGAGCGCCCCCCTCTGCGGCACCTCTGTTGTGATGAGCTCCCACAGGATCACCCCAAAGCTGTAGATGTCCACCTTGCTGTTGCAGCGCATGCTCTCAAACAGCTCAGGTGCCATGTAGTTGAAGGTGCCAAAGACACCGCTCACCTTCTTGTTGGTGGCAACCTGAGGGGTGATTGGGGGTAGGGTTTATGTTTAGGGTTATATACAAAGCATAAATGGTATCACAATTCGTCATAAACACAAACAATCTACAAATGTCCTGCATTCCCACTGGGGTTTAGGGGAAGAGTCAACCACGATACCCCACAAACATAACTCATCAAACATTTGCTGGTTCATATTCAGTGCCTGCATGCATGGAATGATAATTCCAGGAGTCCTCTAGCCCACCCAGCCGGAACAGTACCTTTGCCATGCCAATGTCTGCAATTTTTGCGTTGAACGTTGGCGTGAGCAGCACGTTGGAGGACTTCATGTCAAAGTGGATGACTCGCCGAGAGTGCAGGAAGTGCAGGCCCATGGCGATGTCAAAGGCAACGCGCTTGCCCCTGCACAGGCTGGGTTAGGGTTAGTAGCTCAATGGAAGTGGGTCTTGCGTGTGGAGACCAGCGTCCGTTCCACCTTTTAAACGTCCACCATAGCCACCTCTGTCACCACTTCCCAGCTGCTAATCCCCACCCTACCTGTCCTGTTCCAGACCGGCATCCCCTTGTCAATTGCTTCCCCTATGTTCCCCCCCCCATGTACTCCGTCAGCAGCATCAGCCTCTCATCCACGTCCAGACCCATCCACAACTACTGCATTCACCATCCCCACGTCTGCCACCACCCACCACCACCACCCTCCCCCCACCCACCCCACCTCCTGTTCCAGTCCAACAACCCCTTGTCGATCGCCCCCCGCACATCCCCGCCGCTCATGTACTCCGTCACCAGCATCAGCCTCTCATCCGCGTCAATTGCCACGCCCATGTACTGCACCAGGAATGGGCTCTGCAGGTGGCGCATGAGGGCCACCTCGCGCAGAATGTGCTGGGTGCCCTGCAGGTTGCTGCTGCACTGCTGCTTCACAATCTTCACAGCCACAGGCATCTTGCGGTTCATGGTGCCGCGGTACACCTGGTGGTAGGGTGCATGGTTAAAGGGTGGGTGTATCGGGGACAGGTGGGGTATTTACGGGTGGTTTGGGACAGGTATGGCGCATGTATGACGCCCAAGTACCAGGCCGGAGGACCTTCACGTCACAGCTGGTCTAACCCTGCCCTCTCCCGCTTTTCGTCAACCCCCAAAGGGGGTGTCTTCGTAAGTTCATTGGACAGCAGGGCAGGTGGATTACTTTTAGGCATATGCAGGGTGCATAATCATCAGACCGAGAAAAGAGGGGATTGCAAATTATTCGTTTATACTATTCTGCCACATACGCATACAAAGCTCGCTTCCTCACAACAAAAAGGCTGGTCAAAAACAGCTTCTAGGGTCTTTGCTGCACTTACAAATCCATAGGCTCCTTCCCCCAGCACGTATGGCGCCCCGCTGGCGGACCGGCAGATGTTGATGTGCGCGGCGTCGATGATGCCATCCCTCCATTGCAGGTCCTTTGATAAGTGCTGCAAGGTGGCCTCTAGGTCCCTGGGGGCAGAAATACATGTAAATATAAAGTAACACAATACTCCATCCGTCTTAAAACGTTGCTGCCCATAAAAAATCCTGTTGTCCGAATGGTCCCACAAACAGGTAGATATAGGTAAAGAAAACTGTAAAACTGTTTTATTTACCTGTTGGCGGATTGGTCCACGGGCGCAAATGGGCCCGAGGAGCCCTCACCTGCACTTGGCTGGTCGGCATTGAAGGGGCTGGGGAGGGGGTCGTCCAGTGGGGGGTCTGTGGTGGATGTGGGTGAGGGTGAGGGTGTCTGGTTTTGCACAAAATCGGCAGTATATTAAATATGTATTACCATTCCCGTTCAAAGGCAACACTGCCAGTAGGAGTGGGGGTGGATTGTCACTGACTCGTGCCTTTTGTTATAGCAATTGATGCAACGGGCACACCGGAGCACTCTCACAGAATAACAAAGCAATGGATGGCAGTCCGACGCAGTACAGCAGGACCATAGGCAACCCCTGTGCACGGCGTTTTTTGGTATCGGGAAGGCTTTCATGTTTGCACTTGCCCTCTATGCAAAAAGAAAAAAGGAAGCGAAAAGTCTGACCATCCCACCCAAAAAGGCACAACTACATCTACATCTATGTTCAAACATATCAAAAAGAATTACACATATGTTTATAAGAAAATATGTATAGGTCGTGGCGCATGCGGGCAGTGCACCACGCCTTCCTAGCACCGCTCCTCGCCTGCTCCTCACCTGGCAGCGCCCCGTCAGCCTTGGCCTTCATGAGTGGGCCCGGGATGTCATCGATCGCCGCCTGCGCCGCCACGTTTGCCCGCTGCTTAGCGGCAGCAAGCCCCAAAAAGGGGGACGGGGAGGGACCGCTATCCATGGCGGTATCCAGCCCCGTGCTCCTCGCGGGTGGCTTGAGCTGCTCTTGCTGCAGCTGATGGAGGGGATGGAGGTGGTGAGTGCACGAAAAAAGGAGGGAGATAAGATAAGGTACTGATTTATTAAGTAAACTTTTATAAAATGTTACTGAATTATATTCTGCTAAATTTAGTACAATGGAATATATTGCCAGTCCAGTCATCTAATAAGCAAAAATAGGAAGGCCCCTTGCTTGCGAAACCTCCATCAACAAAAACCGCTGTCCCCACACCTGAACCATGACGGGGTCTTGCGGCTGGCGGGGAGTGTTGGCCCATCTGGCGTACTCCGCCACCGTCATGTGCTGCATGCGCTGGATGTGCTCATCCACTGTGCTGCCCCCCTTGGCAACGCTGCTGCTGGCATTGCCCAAGAGCATGGGCGCAGGCACGCCGCCACTGCCTGATTGGTTGGGGGAGGCGCCACCCGACCTTGCATGCACCAGCTGCTGGAGCAACATGCCTACTGCAACATCGCCCAGGTGGGAAGACCCCGCTGAAGCAATGCCGGACCCCGAGCCTGGTGAGCAAGGTGGTGATGATAATTAGTGGCTGTCATGAACCATAGGCAGCGCGCTGGGACAGGGGATGCATCCCCGCAGGCCAAGCATGCGCGCCCTTATGCAAAAAGAAAGCAACATCACCACAAAAAAAAAAGGAAAGCCTGACGCGAGACGCGTAGTCAACATGAAACACAGTCCTGGGATGGAATGTGAGCTGAAGAAAACCTGGTAAGTAGCCATATGTCAATGCCCACCTGTTCCCGAGCCGGGGCCTGTTTCCCCGGCGGTACCCGCGGCGGAGGCATCGGTCCCAGATTGGGTGGGCGAGGGTCCCCGAGATGACAGATTGGTAATGTGGTCCAGTATTTGTGTGACGGGTATGTCATCAGTCTTCCTGCTGCTGAGCCCTTGGGACGGGGGCTCAGGTGATGCATTGGCAGGCGGTGATGAGGTGGGCCGCTGGCCACTCCTCAGTGTCTCTATCAGGAGCTCTGCAAGGGCACTGGCCTGGCTGTCCCTGCGAGTAGCGGTCAGCGCTGATTCGGAGGAGCTGCGCTGCTTGATCTGGTCTATCAGCTGGATCAGGTCATCAGTGCTGCTGCTGCGTGCTCCAAGGCTGGGCCCATGTGATGCACTGGCCGGCGGTGGCGTGGTGCTATCGGTGGGCAGTGAGCTACTCCTCAGCCTTTCTATCAGGAGCTGGGCAAGCGCAGTGCTCTGGCTGTCCCTGCGTGCAGCGGCTGGCGCAGGTTCTGAGAAGCTGTGCCGCTTGAGCTGGTCTATCAGTTGATCCAGGCTGGCCTGCTGTGCTGGCCCTGCATGATAAAAATAAAAAGATTATATGATGCACCATAGGCAACACGCTGGGAGTGGGGCAGCATTTCCGCAGTGGAGACATGCTGGCCCTGCATTGCATGGATCCTTTACACCTCCTTGCGCCATCCCGAAGTGGATGCGGAGCAAACGTGCTTGTGTGTGCAAACATGCCTTGACATGCCCCTCAGTTGCACATTTTTTCTCGCAGCGCCAGGACTGAGCATGCTTGTAAACTTTGACTGCGGTTTCAACATGTATGCCAAAATGCGCGTACATAGCAGACTAGCTAGTTCTTGACCCACCATCATCAGCTTGAAAACTGCCCCGCTGGGCGAGCAGCGCGGCTGATGTGACCCGCCTCAGCTCCTCTTCCAACTTGGCCTGCTTGTTGACCAACCACAGGACTAGAGACACCAGCCCCAGCAGGAGCAGAGTCCATGGAAGGTTGGCCCATTCCAAGGCACTGCCTGCAGGTGAGGTCATGATCCCGTTGCGTTGGCGTTTTCCAGGGCTGGGAGCCTCAAGCTGAGGTCTGCTGCCAGGCTCGCTAGCCTTGGTGGGAGACACAGGAGATCCCAGAGGCATCAAGATTTTCTGACATTATGCTCCTCCACCTCACTTCGTTGCGTTCGCATTACCTTGCCACAACTGCCCCAACTTTACTTGATTGAAAGCAGTGATTCCTGTCTCTGCTCCCTGTTAGAACCACCTGTGGTCAGCAGATTGCCTGCTGAATGTGCTGGCTTCGTTCAGTAGCATCTTGGCATTCTTTGTTGTCCTGTAAGAGCGAAGATCTGTCATGACATGTCACCCTTGCATTCTACCAGGCTTGCGCCATGTGCACTGGTCCCACCTGCCCAATAGCCAACAAGAACCAAACACTGCAGTACAGGCACTAAGTGGAAATGAAATGAAGCTACTGTACGGGACTAGCTTTGTCTATAAGCGCCTGTGTATGTAATAAGCATGCTGGTGAGCAGCCACCTTGTCAATGGGCGTGGGCATGACGTCAGTGCACTGGTGCTGACACGCTTGGTGAACCCAAGTGTTGCAACAACACTGGAGAACAGAGCACAAGTACAAAGCTCGGACCTTTATCAGTAGTTTGGGTTGTTCCTCGAATGGGGTGAACCTCTCTTGCTGTTAGGGTAGCTGCTGGGTCTTATAGATAGGGGAGTCTTATCAAAAGTGGGGTTGCAAACAGCTATGCGTTCTTATGGTTCGAAAAGAATACAGTCTGCTGATAAACGCAGCTGTTCAAAGTGTGTTTGAACTGTTGAAGGAACTGGCCTTTTGGGATTAATCGTACGTGGGGTCGACAAGTGTGATGTCTACAATAGGTCGCTGACCTTTCCCCTGGCTGCAACAGCTCTAGTACAGAAATAGTTAGTTTGTGCAAGCTTCTGGCAAGTTGAGAGTACCTCGTCAGCTTACAACGTTCTGAGGCGTTCTTGGGGTGAGGAAGGTCTGCAAAGTTGTGGGTTAGGCCAACTGGCAACCCTGTGGCACACACGTGGCATTGAAACTCGACAAGACCAGTTAACTTAGGGGGTAGACACTGAGTTAACTTAGTTAATAACTACCGGGTAGTCCTTTTTTAAGAAATGAAAGGAGACACAAACCCAAAGGTCAGAAGGTACCATCGGTAGTGTGTCAACGCGCTGTGTTTCCTCATATTGTCGCTGGATGCTGTGAGCTTGTGAACTTCACTGTACAGTGCTTCAAATTGACGCATGCACACCAAACCACACACTAGCGGTGACCAGGTTACCGCACATACAGCGGGGCAAACCAAGGAAGTTAGCTGGTTGCAGTCTCGTCCCAGTCTCGCAGGTGCGGAATGCACATGGAATGCATATGGACCCCAGTGCAGTACACATGCAGACATGCCCCTCCTGCACATGCTGCAACACCACCAGAATGCCCTGCCCTGCCCTTTTGTTCCCAGCTGAACACTGCGGGGAAACTTCTCACACAGCTACTGCTCCGTAAGTGCACCCCTTCCGCCCCCCCCCTCCCCTCGCCTAGGACACGGTTGGCCACCTCCGCATCCCACCTCACCTCCACACTGCGCAGCAGCTTGACTGCATATGGAGTTGATCAGCCCTGAATTCCCACTTGTGGTACTGGACATGGCGGGGGAGGTCGCTGCTTCATACCAGTGCTGGCGGCCAGTTTCCGGCCAATTCACCCGCCCGTCCCCCCACACAGCCACCAGCACCCCCCATCCACCCATAAACATAGCCACAGCCCACCCTTACCCCACCACCACCCACCTGTATTCCCCACCAGCGGCTTCTCCAAACGAGCCACCCCCACAGGGCAGGACAACCACCAGCGAGCCGGCACATCAGGCAGCAGAGTACCCCACAGCGCAGGGAGTAACAGAGCATCAGACACTAGACTGCACAGCAAATGGCACAACAGGCGGTGCAGGGCAACCTAGCCATGAGACTGACAGCCAGGCACAGCCTGCAACCGGGACCTCCACCCATGAACAAAACCCTGCTCAGGGTAAGCGCAAGCGCAAGAAACGCGCAGCTGCAGTCGACCCCAAGCTCGAAGCATCAGCCGCTGCAGCGCAGGCACGACACGCTCCCTGGGTGCAGCTGGCATGCCTGGCGCATGAGCGGTTGCAGGGATGGCTCGCCGCTGTGCCGCAGCCTACCATGGAGTGCCTGGCGCAGCGTGCACAGCGTGGCAGCGGTGGCAGTGGTGGTGAACCTGGTTGGCTCCTGGGTAAGCCTGCCCTTTCATCACACCCAAGGGAGAATCCTCCGTCAGGCGAAGGGGAGGATCGAGGTGCTGTCAGCAGTGCTTGTCCAGGGGAAGGGGATGATGACAGCCTGGAAGGGGGGAAACAGGTCCCAGGGGTGTTTGATCGCCTGGCTGAGGGTGGGGCGCAGGATGAGGCAGCTACCACAGCCCAGGATGACTTTGCGCCATGCACAAACGTGCATGAAGGAGGAGTGTCCCCCTCTGGAGACCTCCCCTGTGCTTCCGTTGAATATATCTCTCTGGCCTCTGTCAAGCATGTCGTCAGACCCAAGCTTTGGGTGATGGGACCTGGGTGCTGGTGCCGGGGAGAGGGCAGTGACGGGTGTGACGTGTGCAACGGGGGCGCCATTGAACATGCAGGTGGGTGTTTGCCTGCCGTTGTTGGTGCTCATGTTCACTTGCACCAGGTTTATGGAAGGATGATCCACATGCGGTATTCTAATAACCCACTGCATGACATTGCCGGCACCAGGGCAATGCAGGAGTCAGGCTACAGCCAGCATCATACATTCCATCACAACCCATTTGTGCCTTCCCCTCAGGCAACACCACTCACCACCAGCAGCAGCAGCGGCACTGGAACCTCTTTGACACCCGCGTTGCCAACACCAGCCCATGTGAGGTGGTGGCGGATGCTGCCGGCACAGCGGTGGTGCTGCCGCAGGGATCTGCCTGGGTGATGGGTGACCTCCCCTCACTAACCCGCATCATCCCCCCTGGTGAGGCGCTGTTGTCGATCCTGCATGGGGTCTGGGGGTGGCTGTGATTTATCATGCCTGCGATGCCATCCCTGGCTATAGAATGATGCATGGGTGTCACATGGGGCCATGTGCATATAGGACTCACGTGGCCTGCATATGGGGCTTGTGGCATGCTGATCATGTATGGTGATCATGATCATGGTTGCATGATGATGTTGTTCACATGATGGGCCTCTTGCAACCTCCCAAGTAACAGCTGTGTATCCCAGGCATTGCCTCCCCCTGCTACCACTGCATCGTGATGGACCCCCCCTGGGAGAACAGGAGCGTGAAACGGGGGGGGCACTACCCTACCCTGCCCTCCTACAAGCTGCTCAGTATGCCCATACCCTCATTGCTGCACAAGGTGGGCTGTGGCAACAGGCCATGAGGATATCATGTGGTGCATAGTTGCCTCCGTTACCGAGACTGTAGTCAAAATGCACTTGCATTCTCCTGACCCTGTACGTAACCTCGATGCTGCATCAAGTTGGGGGCATGTGCCGCTTGGAACGCACATCATTAACAATCAACTAACCAATGGGTTGGCCCCCTGTCACAGGAGGGTTTGGTGGTCCTGTGGATGACCAATCGTGAGCGCATGTGGCACTTTGTTGAGGAGCAGCTGTTGCCAGCCTGGAACCTGCAGGTGATTGCCAACTGGCAGTGGCTCAAGGTGACAGGGACAGGCACACCCATCTGCCCACTGGTGCGTGGCTTGATTCCTAAACCCTAAAGAGTGGCAGCCATATGCCTATGCCTACTAGTGCGTGGTTGGACCCTTGCTAGGGGAATTGGAATATACAATGCTTTTCACAAGGCAATCATGATGGCACAGAGGGGCCTCACAGTGTATGTTTAATTCGTCCACGTGACTACTCACTTGTATGTTGTTTTGTCATGTGGCGCAGGATGGTACCCACCACAGGCCCTACGAGCTCATCCTCATTGCAACACCTCCCTATAATTGTAAACCCTACACCCTTCGTCAATGGTACAGGATGGCACCCACCACAGGCCCTACGAGCTCATCCTTATTGCTGCGCGTCCCGGGTCCATGCTAGCAGCGGCAACAGTGAACGCCACACCTGGACAGGTGCCTGTGCCACAGCGCCAGAAACAGCCAGAGGCGCAGTTGCAGCAGGCACAGTGTCAGCCTCATGCAGAAGTGCAACCAGAGCTGCAACCAGAGCACCAACCAGGGATGCAACCAGAGCTGCAGCAGCAATTGCTGGGGCCTGCGCCAGTCCCAATTCCGCGGCACCTGGTGGTTGTCGCCGTCCCCGGGCAGCACTCCCGCAAGCCCCCTCTCCAGCGCCTGCTGGCCCGCCACCTGGCGCACGTGCACCAGCCGCGCTGCCTGGAGGTGGGTTTAGGGTCTATAGGTTTAGGGTTTATTATTAATGGCACTGCCTGGAGGTGAGCTGAAAGTGTAGGGTTCGGGGTTTATTTGCGCTGCTCGATGGTAATCTGTACATGTTCTAGGCATGCTGTGCATTGGCCTCATGTCCCTGGATGGGCACTTGTCTGGAAGCCTGTGATTGGTGGCAAGCATGCTGGCAGTATGTGGTATTGCAACCTCGGTTCCAGCAGTTAACCAACTCATAGGCCACTTAATCACAGGGGAATAGGAAGTTTAGACCAACTGTGCATTATAATGCATTTGCACACTGTTATTCTCAATCCACAACCATCCTCATTTGTGTGTCTCCCCTAACATACTCTCCCATTGTGTGTCCCCGCAGCTGTTTGCCCGCCAGCTCACAGCGGGGTGGGACAGCTGGGGCAACGAGGTGCTACGCTTCCAGAGCAGGGAGCACCTGGAGCCAATCTGCATCCCGGGGAATAGGACTTGAAATATGGGGAAATGGTGGTGTCAACTGGTGCCAGAAAAGCTGCAGGGGCCGGGGGGGGGATAAAACATTTCAGACTGCTGCGTGCTAAGCCAGCCTGCATTAGAATGAACAAAACTCCAACCATAACACAGTGTATTAGAACTCTGTTGAGAAACACAGTACCAAGCGCGCTGCTTGCCAATACCATCTCCTTGATGTGGGTGGCAGCAAATTTCAAGATACCAACTGGTATCATAAAAGCCCAACTGCAAGGCCCAACCGCAAGGCCCAACTGCCATCATCAAACAGTACCAGTACCATGTGACCCCGCACTTCCTACTAGGCCACTGCCAAAGGTGCTGGCCGCACCGCCATATGGATGCAATGGCAATGTGCACCCACAGGCAAACCACCTGCCAGAATCTGCAGCAGTCCGGACAGCCGCAAGGCTCTCTGTCACTATCTAACCATTGCCACCAAAAGACTCGTCAAATCCTGCTGCGTGCCATGTCAGCAGCGGCCTGCCAGCCTGAAGGGCTTGGCCTTCAGGAAGCCAAAATCTAGTACTCAGCTTTGAAAGCCCAGCCGGCCACCTTCATTCCCTGTGGCCAGCCTGGTGGCAATGCGCATGCAACCCCCTTGCACCTGCAGATACATTTGATGTGTATCTGGTGCTCAAATGTGCACCAAGAGCCCAGAGTTACACCAGCCTTGTCAATCATTGAGGTGCTCCCCCACAAGCTGACCCCTGGCAACTGCCAATCATCCTGCGTGCTGTGCCCTGACATTGCCCACTGCTTCCCAGAACTGCACAGGAGTACTTCAAGGCTAAGTTAGCCACACCTAGTAGGTTCAGCCTGCACTGACATTGGCTACAGGGCCGGGTGCTGGGCTGGCCCACATGTGCTTGATCTCTGACAGATGCTCTGCGACAATCCACGGGAAGCTACACAGTGGGCGCTGGTTGCGCCTGCCTTGCCTCCCATTGCTTGCTGCACCACCCAAGTGCTGCCATTCAGAGTCGTAGGTGACGTAGTACCAGGCGGCAGCCTTTTTGCGAGCCTCTTGGAGAAACTCAGAGTCTGGAATTTCCCCGGCGGGATTTGAAGGGTCTACCAGGTCTTCGCGCAACTGCTGGTGGAAGTCCTGCAAAGGTACGTACGTCAGGTCACTCCCAAGCAGGGCCCCTAATGCGATATTATTAACATTTTCATCCTTACTAATAAATCATTGATGATCGACCTGCCAGGTTGATAAATTAATCAGTCACATATAGTCCAATTTAGTCATTTGCACCCACCAGCGACAAATGTCTTATCAATGTTTGTTATGTTCGCCCGTGTATATTAGTCCTGCCATATATATTAGAAGTCCACTGTCAACTCCCATCCTCTTATCGTTGCACCATTTTGGTAATTGTTTATTACAGTATGAAACACTTATCGCCGCCAACACCCTGTCCCCAAACAACCAAGCACACACCGCGGCGATGAGGGAAAGGAAGCGATAGAACACAAAAGATAAGAGAGGCGATGCCCGGGTGGGACTGGAGGGAAGGGCACGCCCCCTAGAAGAGCGAGTAAGCATACGAATACAAGTGGGCAGCAGATGTTAACTAGCTGATACCGTGCTAAACGATACCAGGAGCTGTGAAACAAAAAGCCTGACGTATAGGCGAGAAGCCCAAACAAGTATCCACAGAATAAAAGAGCTGGAGAGATCTCCAGCAAGGAGATATAATACAGAAAGCGTACACCCCCGGATAACCTCATTTTCAGTTCACGGGGATTCACTGAAAATGAGCCATGCCAAGCTGGCAGTGCTAAGTTGGCAGCGCCAAGTGGGCAGTTACAAGCAAGTCAATGCAAAGCTGTGCTATGAAAACATAGATAACAAATGCACCCTTACCTGTAGGCAAAGCTGTATCCAGCAGCTTCGCCAGTGTCAGGAATTCCACAAGTCCTGATCCACACAGGCTCCGCGTCGCAGCCATAGTTGAAACGGTCCACTTCATGAAAAGCAGCAAACAATCCCACAGTAGCCATTTTGAAGAATTGTGGTGGGATGCGCATGGGCACAATTATGCAGGCAGTTGCACTGTTTTCAGCTTGATCATCGATGTTGGCTTGTGCCTGAAGGATAATGTGGCTGGAGATGTCTTTGAACCGCATCTGACCATCATATGCAACTTCCTGTCAGTATCACAAAATACACCACGTGTACTGGCATTGGTCTGGGCTACAACCGCTTGGTGTATTACATGATGCTCTTGCGTAGCCTGTACAGTAGTACTATACAGCAGGCATCAGGTGCACTTTATCACGCAATCATGAGCTGGCAATATAATAGAGGTGAAATTCACCAGCAATGTTGTTCTTGTTTCCGATTCAATTACTGCCAATCGCCTGCAAAGTTTGGGCAGGAGCAAAGGAGTGTTACTGTTGGTCACCTGCATTTGGAAACCCTTGCTGGCCTCCTGGAGGTCTGAAAGCAGCTGGTGAAGGCCCAATGAGTCATCATGCACAGAAACATCCCTGTTGGGCAGTGTGTCGTCGCTGATGGTGAAATAGCAGCACAGACTCCTCCCCTTGATATCGACCCTGACATTGCACTCCAGCTCAGCCAGTACACTAAATTCCACTGGGTCATTGCCAACCAAGTTTCCCAGCTGGAGGCGAGTGGCAGCAAAGGCGGGGTGATTGGCCTTCTCGGGATGGAACTCTGTTGTTTCTGGAGGGTTGCGGGACACCCTGCACAGAATTAGCTTCATTAAAAAAGTAATGATATGCCTTGTGACATGTATGCTAAATCGTTTAAAGGCTTTGCAAAAGCTACTAGTACTTTGTTATATCATAGTAACTGTTGCAGTGCACAACAGGCCCAGTTCCAGCACCATACAGATTATACACAAGCAAAGTGCATCTGCAGTTTTGGATCGTGACCTTGGCATGTAGTGGGTGCACCAGCAGCATTGGTCACGCACTGCGTTGTATGCGCTTGTGCTGATCACCTTAAGTGTTTCTGTGCGCAATTGGGCAGAAGACGGGATGGAACTCTGGGCGCACATTGCTCAAGTGCAGCCCGGGATATGTGATCGCATTTGGACCCCTCCTCTCATTCACAGGAAACCGCTCAGTGTCTTGCAGAAGCCTCTGGCAGTGTTCGCTGGACTGGAACTTCACAAATGCCCTGCCACTGCTGATTTTGCCCCCTCCGTTGGCTTTGGTTGCAATCCTGCAGCTCTGGACTGGTCCATATGCAGGACCAAAAAACTGAGCAACCTGCTTTGCGCTTGCTTGGTAGTTGAGCCCTTGCAACTTGACCTCGGTTGGGTTGGTGGCTTCTTGCTTCAGCAGCTCCACAACTGTGGCCAGGGAGGACAGAGCAGACATTGCTCAGCTAATCTGAGTGTCATATGATGCGTTGTGACTGTAAATGCTGCGCTCTGGGCAGGTTAGGGTAGTAGCTAAGGGGTATCTAGGCAAAGGCAACTACTCTAGACAGCACGCGCTGAGGTATGCAACCCATGCGTGCGTATTATCATGCTATGCGTGTTTTAAAAATCAGCAAAACAAATTTGAAATTATTGTACATTTAAATTTAAAATCGGACATTTTTCAATATTCTAGGCGACAGTAAATGCAGCACGCCATACCATCGACTCTGGTACATATCAAGCTCGAGCAATACATTCAGGCAGTATTGCTTCATCAATCATTTCAAGCAATCACAATACATGTTTGGTCACATCAGTCTTGGCAGCAGTACATGGAGATGTATGCGTATCATCAAGTAGCTGCTCGTTGCATCCAGGGCATATACAAGAGCGCTACAATGCATACGTACTGTTTTCCTTTGCCTTCTTCTTCCTCCTCTCACTCTCCTGCATGTCGATGACTGCCCCCTCCCTTGCATCATGCAAGTGCTGCCACTGGATATCCCGGCGTTTGTGGCGCCTCTTGTTCTTGCCACCACGCCTGCGCCTGCCCATGGTTCCTCCTGCAGGCCTTCAAGGCAAATGCTGTCCAGTGGGACACCTAGGTTGACCACACAGAATGAACAGTCCTTTCAGGCCAGTGGTTATGGCAGGCGTTTGTGCACTGCAGGCTGGCAGCACAGCGATCGAAAGAGACACGCTGTGAGGTTTAGCTAGCCTAGGAGATTCCTAGTGCTTACAAGACTGATCCAACTGGAAGGCGTGGCACCTTGTGAGGGCGGCCACTTGCAGAGTCTAGACAAGGGCGCCAAACAAGTGATCAAGTTTTATATGCAGTTGCCGATGCTTGGGAAAAGCTAATCAGGGTCCTGCATCTGGGTGGGTTTGCCTTAAAAGTGCAAGGAACACGAGACGCATCCCCTTGTACAAGGTGGGTCCAGCGCTTGGCTAGCCTTGGGCGTGTGAACACGGGCACGTCAAAATCCGGGCTTAGTGGAAACTGATGCCAGATTCATGCGACTCTATCACCTGTATACTGGTGTATAAAAGGTCGAGACGGTAAAGGTTGTTGCCGGGTTGTATTTCGTCCGATTTTCTGAAATTTCCTTCCGCATGCACGCATCCCGCAGGTTCATATGCATGCATATCGCATACATACATCCGGGCAAGGTGTGTCGCGCGTATACGTCGTACATGGACACGCCTGTTCATTGATGGGGTGTTTTGCTGGTATCAGTGCACATTCGCCTATCGCCCACCTGGGGAGAGGTGGAGCATCAGACTTGAGTTCTGCAAGAAAGACGTAGCCATGGGTGGCTTCCTCTCAACTTCACCAGACAAAGTACGTTTTCGAGTATATGCGCTCGTTTACACAAGTAACATCTTGGGCGTGCATCACTTGTTGAAATTTTAGCACGGCAAAAGAAGTTCAACTACGTGCGTTGCACCCCTATACGCCAGAACACATCTCGTGGCATGCCAGAGGGTTGTGTTGAAGGATGTACTGAAACCCCCCCGTTTGTTGCTGGCTCTGAAGATATCGATTTATAAGAACTTATAGACAGCCAGTCAACGCTTGGGCACAAGTTGTTGACTACAGTACCCGGTGTTCGCGCTGCATGAAGTCTGCTCTCCGTTTCGCGCCATCGCCGTGGCACTGTGCCGCCATGCAAGCCCACCGCCACCCACCACCCTGCAGAGCTGCCAGTCAAGGTACGCAGCCACGGGGCATGATATCGTGCATATGATCCTGTTTAACAAGCAGACTGATCTCCGTGTTGGGCAATTTAGTAGCATGGCACACACACAAGTTGGCATATGCATGCATGCATCTTGGTGGGCCTGTTGCCATTGCCACCTTTGCAACCCGTTGGTACGCGCAGGCATGGGTGTCCAACGTTGTTACTTACGTGAACGCACACACGTGGCTGGTACTTCGCGTGCACACATATGTGGTGCCATATGGTGTGCACTGCCTTGGATGCCTTGCTTGGCATGCAGCGCTGGTTGCCGCAAGGAAGCTGAAGCTTTCTGTACAGACATACGTGTGTTGAAGCGTTGTACATGCACTGCATGTGGTTGACACCCTCCACATGTCCTGGCATGCACGCACATTGTTTGCCAACCCCTCGTCAAGTGTTGACTGTGGCCACTCTGTGCATTTTCCTAGGTGGTGCTCAGCTGCGGTACCAGTCAACAGGCACGCTAGTGTCTTTTCGCCATCTTGAGGGGTTTGTAATAAACAGTTAATGAATGACGTATCTCCCTTGTCACACCCCTTCAGGCACGCCAGCCCCTACTCACCCGCATGCGTTTAAATCTGCTCCACCGGTTGCCAACCAGGAGACAGACCTGCAGGACCAAGAAGCAGGGCGCAATGGGGAAGCGGCAGCCTCTTGCTGCTATGCTAACATAGCTGACCTAGTTGAGCCCCGGCTGCAAGGGGAGGGCGAGCTGGTGGCCTTGGCAACGCCCTCGGTAGGTGTGGTGCAAAGCCAGTTCCCATCACCCCGTCGTAGATTGTGGACAGGCAGCGCAGTACAAATGTGTGTATCACTGTTAAGGGGGGGAGAATCTAGCACCATATCAGATTACATCTGACCATATGCATATACAGTGAATCCTCGGCTATTAGCATCTATAGGAATTGGGATGACTTTGTCTTTATATAACACTGTGCCTGTGGTGCTATATGCATATGTATTACATGCATTACATCTCTAACCTTCATGCCTGCCATGCAGGTTGACCCCCAGCACTGGCTGCACTGGCCAGCACGCCATGCAACTGCACTGTGCCTGGTGTGTCTGTCCATTGGATGGGCCCTGGTGGGGCCTGGTCGCGCAGCGCAGGCAGGCCGTGGCGGCGCACCACTGATGCCTGCCACCACAGCTGTAAGCCGCGGTCCTGGTGGCAGCTCAGGTGCGTACCAGAGGCTTGAGGGAATGCATGCATGCTTTTCATCGCATTTCTCATTTCTGAGGAATTAGGTATGCAAGTGGTATTGTCTTGGTTTGGCCGCATGCACTAAAACTGTGGTTGAGTGTGGTTGCGCCTCCTGTGGAGTTTCAAATGGCCTGGGGTGCGTATTTATGCATGAATGCGCTCCTTTCTGCTCACTTCCCGTTGTTAAAAGTATATCATAAGGAGCATCCCTGTTGATGGACAGGCTGGCGGTGTTTATGTTACATAGTTCACGATTCATCTTTGTTTTGCTGTGCTAGCAGTGGCTGAGCAACCTACCTCTATGGCTGAGTTGAGGCAAGAGCTTGAGGCGGCCAATCACAGAGCTGCTAGGGCGGAGGAGCAGTTGACCCATGTGAGCAGCATGTTTTGTACACTGCACTTAGACCATAATCACAATCACAACCATGATGTGCACAATCACAATCTGATGATAACAGTCACAGCCACAGTCACAGTCACAATCACAAGTACAAAATTTAAGGAATGTCCAAGCCAGCTCATGCAGTTCTGTGAATGAAAGTGTGCCACATTCAAACGTGCTATGCATGTAGGATGTAACGCTTAGGGTTCTGTGCTTTGGGGATGATCATCGCTTGGAGCCATGTCCACTTGGTATTATGTTATCAAAATGACCACAAATCCAACAACATCACTACTGCAGAGACAAGTCTCACTCTTTCCCATCCTCGACAATCCATCCACAACATTAATCTTACAATGTTATTCCAATCACCGCAGAGGGACGTATTGTCTGCGTCTCCAAAGGCGCTAGCCAGGACCGCTGTCGTGAAGATATTGGTGTTGCCGCTGGGAGTGGCCTCAGTACTCTTTCTGGCAGCGTTGGTGTTCTCCGTGCTACTAGGTCTCATAAACTCAACCAACCGCACGGGCCACCCACCGACGCCACCCACCACCGCCACCACTGCCACCTGTAAGTGCGCAAAAATGCTGGGATGACTCATGTTTACCAAATGGACAGACTGGTGCTCATGTGTTTTCATTGCCTATGGCCATGAGGTGCTGCCTATGATCAGTCGCCTACCAATGGCGGAGAAGACTCAAACACTGATTGTACCGTGGTCTAGGTTTGTTGGCTTGCATGCATGGTGCAGCAGCTTACGCGGACCTCAGTGCATGGCATTGCATGTCCATATGCCCAGATGTCTTTTTGTCACTGGGCACCTAACTGAGGTGATCTCATGGCAACAAACCACGACGTCCTTTTAATTGTTGGATGGTTTTTCCTGCAGGAGGATAGTCTTGGCTGTGAAAGGATGGCAAGGTGCCCACCAAGGCATACGCATTGCCAAAGTTTGAGAGCACATGACTGTGTGGTCATGGGGGAAATCCACTGCAATTTGGAGCTGCATCTTCGTATTGAAGTACTGCGCATCGCAAGACCTCATTTCGGGTTCAGGGTTTGGGATTCAGTCACCCACTGTCAAGGGAAAGGAGCGTGCATGTTCCACTTGTACTCAACAATGTGTATGGTGGTAAATAAATCGGCGGTGCGATACTTGTTACAAATCCTTGGAATTATTTTCTAAGCAGCTTTGTATTGTTGTTGCAGCCGAGGGAGGGCCGGGGACATGGGGGTGGGGTAGATGGATGGGGTGTGTTATTCAAGGGGACCCAGTATTTGGTAGCTGGAATGCAGAGCATTTCCTAAAAGGCGTGCGTTTGTCTTAGACAGTCAATCTATGTGCTCGTGGTATATATACATGGGATGCTTGTTTTGGCTGCAGTGCAATAGTGGATTAGGGCCCTGCCAGTTGCTGTGCTGTACGTATTCGAATTCTTTCATCTATTTATCTTATTCTTAGTCACTGCATCCGATTGGGATTAATCTTTGGCTGCGTAAAGCATTATGGTACATCATCAGTATGTTTTGGAGTATGGCTGTGTATACCAATATCATGAATTCAGTCACGATCTGTACAAAACAAGGCCAATTCTCATTGAGTATTGGGCCTGTTGGGCTAACGTTTGAATGCTTGTACATTCCAGCCCCAGGCTGCGGCACAGTATCAGTGATGTCAGCATTACACAAAGGGTTGCCAGTGCCAGTGCCACTGGCATTTTTACAAAAGTAGTGTAAAAGGAACGAGTGTTTTGTGCCACAATGCTGTATAATACAGTGTATTGTAACAGAAAGAGTTCCTGCTACAGTGAAAGCCCTCTCCTGCACCTCATCAATGACCATTCCCTACCACTCCAAACCATAAATCCATTCCAAGCTGTACTATGGACAATTGGGCAGGAGCAACACCCAAGCTCGTTTTGCCAGGAATAAGTCGTCTGCTATTGCGGCGGGTGAGACACCCCATGCTGCTCCCACAGCGCCCTCTCCTGCACCTCATCCATAGCTGCCTGCACTGCCTGTCGCGTCATGCTGTAGGTTCCCTCTCCTCCCATGCCCCCCAGTGGGTTGACGCTCCCCTTGGCCCCAAGAAGCTCAGCCAGGCTGGGGGTGGGGCGCTCACTGCACATCAGGAAGCGCACCTGCAAAATGGGGCGGTAATTGTGTTTTAAGTTACTTACCCAAACTCCTAGGCCGAAACTTGGGCCCCCACAAGATCGGGCAGGCTGGGCGAGGGGCGCTCACTGCACACCTGTGCAGGAGACGTGTGTGTGTAGACGGCGGGTTACGGGGCACACACACCGGGGCCATGACATTGCCCTACATGTTACTCACCCTATATATATTTGGTAAGATTCGGAGCTCCCAACTTAATGGCCTGAACCGTTGCGTGTCTCTTCACTCCAGTAATACCTGTCTCAAATAACCCCTCCGTGTCCTCAATGCTCACAACAACCATACAGCCCTAAACATTAGAACCCTAGGCCCTACTTTTGGGCCCAGTTTCTCCTCAAACAGGCTCTTCATGTCCCCAATACCATCCACCAGGCCCAACTCAAGTGCCTGACGACCAGTCCAGGCAGCACCTGTGACGGGGGAAGTCATATTTAAGTGAGCAGGCAAGGGAAGGGAACGGAAGGGGAGTGCGTATAATTTTCAACATCTCATGGCAATGGGTAATGGAACCTCAAGAGCAGTACGATGCATGGCGCCTATGATTTGTGAGGGTCACACGGCAAATGCATCGCTATCCTGGGAGCATAACACTGGCGGTACATCAACAAGTGCTTCAATGCACCGCCTGATCCTTGGTCCAGGGATAACACCTCCGCTCCAGCCAACAGCACCGTGCCACCCATCCCCACCCCCATCCCAGCCTGGGACCCACCCCCACCTGAGAACAGCTCTGCGTCGTTCCCCTTCAGGGTTCCCTTTCTGCTCCCCTTGACCAGGTCCTTAAATGAACCATGCAGGTCTGTCATAAGGGAGAGGGTGCGCTCTAGCTGATCGGGCTGGATTGGCCTGAATGGATCGATCTGCACACAGAAATACAATTGGGTTGGATCAGCATGCCATTGCAGGCTTGGATCAAGTTTGATGAGTTAACCGACCAGATTGGATGAACTTGACTAAGTCGGCACGCACATGGCAAACGTACTGGAATCAATGCAATGCAACGATTGGGTAAGGCTGCCGTTAATGAGTGCGTCGATCAGCTTTCCCCTATTTATTCCCTCCCCTCCCCTCCTCACCTGTGCCTTTGCCTCCCCTGCAGTGAAAACCCTCCGCTCCACCCCCAGCCGTTCAAGCACATCCACAAAACCAAAGCTGGCGCTGATGACCCCGATCGAGCCGACGATGGAGGTGTTGAGTGCGTATATGTGGTCCCCAGCGCATAGCAGCCAGTACCTGTGTTAAGGTTTGGTGGGTTGGCAAAGGTTTCTGACGGGTGCGATAGGGTTTCTACAGGGTGTGAAGGCCTACATGTGGTCCCCGATACACAGCAGCGAGTACCTTGGGGCAGCTTTAGGGTGAAATGAGGATTCGCAGTTGCAACAGGGGATGTCAACACGGTTCAACCTCAGGGCTCAGGGCCCAAGGCTCAGCTACACTCCCCTCTATTTAGGGTTCTGGTGTAGGGTTTAGGGTTCCGCCGCACCCGCCGCTGGCCGCCACATCCTCTGCAAAGGTATACACAGGGATGCCTGTCTCCTTGGCTAGGCTCCGGATGTAACGATGCACTATGTCAGACTGGAAGGGGGAGCCGCCTACAACAGCAAAATGGAGGTGTCACAGATCTGCGCAACAGCTTACTTTTTCCTGGCAAGTAGGTGGATATTACCCCTGCAGGTCTAGGTGTAGGGCTTAGGGTTCTACCTGGCGGATTGATGTAATCTCTTGCCCGCGCAGCAGGCGTGGGGTTCAGGGTATCTGGCTAGAGCTTAGGTTCTTAGGCGTCCGCTGGGAGACTTGGTGGATGTTACCATGGGATGGGATTTTGAATTTTCTGGC
This sequence comes from Heterotrichella gracilis, assembly GCA_032358255.1. Classification (NCBI taxonomy): domain Eukaryota; class Xanthophyceae; order Tribonematales; family Xanthonemataceae; genus Heterotrichella; species Heterotrichella gracilis. The sequence continues at coordinate 37,983 of JAULBX010025220.1, read as the reverse complement.
ACCTAAGGTACAGGGTTTCACCTGGTGAGTTGATGGATATCGCCACTGCAGCAGGCTTGAGATTCTTGTCAAATGCGCGCAGGAGCCACTGTTCCACCTGCAGCGCATTAGGGTTTGGTTTAGGGTTTTGGACTGGCGAGTGAAACCCTTGACATGGCAAGCAGCGACAGGAAATAAGGATTTCAGCGACGTGGAACGTATGGAATGAGGTGCTCGTGGTTGAGGCACCTGCTACAAGCCATGGCTGCATATGCTTGGTAAAGCTCGGAAGTTGTGTGCATGCATGCATCCGAGGTGTCCGGGGCCCCTTACCCGCTCGATGTTGATGAGTCTCCTTGCACCGGGGCCTCTTTGGCCACTGCTAGCTGCAATGACGCCTGCAAACAAGCAAAGCAGTGGCTAGCAACTTGCAACTAGCTCACGTGCATGCATGCAAGAACGCATGCATATACCGACTTGATACATGCGCCCATTGGGTCGTCTCAGTACCCACAAGAACGAGCAGATACACGAGTCTCTCTAAACGGTTTGAGCACATACCTTTGAAAAAGTTGGATGGCGCCTGCTCGTGCAACGCTGCTGACCGCTGCAAAGCATATACCTACCTGTGCGTGTGTGCAAAGGTTGCATATGGCCGTGGATGTTGCTCTGCACTGCACTGCACTGCCGTACCTTGGAGCCGTACCACCGTCACCAAAGGTTTAGAGGGCGACCCCACCCGTGTGAACAGGCGCGATAGGAAGCTCATGGTCTGCACACAGGGTGTGTACTGTGTGCTCCTGTCGCTGGAAACCAGCCTTGGCTATGTACTGGTAGGGCTTTGTATCAGCAGCTGCTGGTTTCCTCTGCGTGCTTGGATTTTTCTAGTGCAAACATACCGTACTCGCGCTGGTCAGTACTACGAACACAGCCTTGTGCTGTGTGGTGGTGCTTCTCTTGGAGGATCAGTGGAGCAGGCTAACAAGTAGGTGCGGCAGTTTGTTGGTGACAGGGATAAATACAAGGCCAGCAAGGTTTGATGCAGACAATGCAAGAGACTCCACACCACTTAACCTATGGACCCTGGTGCCACCGGTGGTGGCAGTGAGCCAAAGTCCAGGCAATCCAGGGGTGTGTGTTACAATCTGCGTAGCTAGAAACTAAATGGGTACCCTTTCCCCACCACGCCTGGTGGCAGGCGTTACACACCCGCAGGTAAAGGGCTTTAGTTTCCAGCCATGGCACAATCTGACAGAGGATAGTATGTTGGTTCTCCTAGGGAAGAAAGGCTTATGGATGTGGGAAATTGCGCAGCGGCACCATGAATAATAATAAAAGATTTAGCACAAGGGAAGCAAGTACTGTCCAAGCACGACATCCTTTGTAGCTCCATACACTGCGCGGCCAATGACCCCATTTGGTAAGGAATTAAAATAGTCGCTGCACAATCACGGCCCTATTGTGCACACTTGCCTGCCAAAATTTGGTGCGCAAGGATGCATACCTGCACCGTCACCTGCCATATGCTCACCCAACCCAGCACACCCTACACCACAGCATATGCCACCTTGCCTACAAAAACCCTGCTGAGGGCGTCACCAGGGCTTTTCCCTGTCAGTGGCACCGCCCTCCCCGTCCCAATATCCTAGCGAGGGTGTCGTCACCCCTCAGCAAAACCGCAGAAATCCTACCGAGGGTAACGCAGTGGTCTACAAGTACATAGCCTCATCGTTCCTCACTATGTCGCTCAGTAGGACCGGCCAAACAGCGCCCAGTTCTTTGCAGGCTTGCCTGTGACAAAGCACTTGGTGCCCTCAGGCAGCGCCGGCTGGTCAAAGGGTATGTTTAGGGTCTTGGCACCCATGGCGTCCCCGGTGGCGCTGCGCTTCTTCACGTCGTCCTCAACCTCCTCCTCGTCGCACCTGTGGGTGTGGGTGGGAGCAGGGTGAGGGCTAGGGTTGTTTCGAGGTGTTTATAAGGGTTTTGTCAGGGTTTCGGCATAACAGCTACCTCCGCCTCAATGTCACGGCTGTGGGGGAGGTTGGGGTGGGGCCTATTGCGCTGCCTTTGCAGGTCTTGTCGGGGCACAGTCGAGGACCACATTTAATTCGTCCAGAATGGGCAAATAAGAATAAGTTGCTTAGGGTGCCAAAACCCTAATCAGACCTTATCACAACCCCGCCAAGCTTTATACAAGTATGGGGGGCCTATGCGTAGCTGTTATGCCGCCTTATTATGCCTTTGGCGTCTATTTTCTTTTATACGTTGTCATCAACGTGCTCAAATGAAAGTATTTTCCACCCGCACTTACCAGTGCACTAACGCCAATTGCTTCCGGCCCAGCCTCGCCATGAAGAAAACAGAAATCCCTATTTCTAAGGAAATGCTACCCAATTCCACCCACACTTACCATGGCACCAGCGCCATGTGCTTCCGGTCCAGCGCCGCCATGAAGCTGTCCCAGTCTGCCACCGTCTCCATGCACTCAGCCTGCTTGGCCTTGGCGCGCGCCAGCATGTCAGCCTGAATCTGGTCCAGCAGCTGGGGCACGCGGGTGACAACCTGCAAATAAGGAGCAAAACATCAACAAATAGGACTATATACCTGTATGTGCATTTTATGTGCATGTTTCAATGGTATTATATGTGCACGCCAGCATCTCAGCCTGGACCTGATCCAGCAGCTGGGGCATGCGGATGACAACCTGCAGATAAGGAGCAAAAGGTTAACAAATACCTGTATATGCATTTGCTTTGCATATGTTGTGATGGGTGTTAATGTGGGCGCCAGCATCTCGGCCTGGATCTACTCCAGCAGCTGGGGCACCCGAGTGACTACCTGGAACAAGAGCGCATTCCTTTCAATACACATGCAATTTACATGTCTACCAGTTGCATGTATGCCATATGTGTGAATGTTACTTATACATGCACCACAGGTTTTGCAAGACCCGCCACCCCCCAGCCCCCTCTGGCCCCACCTGGTCCCATGGGATGGTCTCCTTGGCCCCTATATTCCTCCGCCACCCTAAAACCTCTCCACCACAAAGCCCTAAACCACAAACCCTACAAAGCCTGTCCCCACCTGGTCCCATGGGATTGCCTCCTTGGCCCCTGTGTCCCTCCGGCAAGCCAGCACAGTGCGTGCGGCAACATCCTTGGGGCCCAGCTCAAGGCGGACGGGGACGCCCTGCAAGATGGGGTTTGGGAAGTTCGAATATAGAAGAGCAAAACCAGCATCAAATGCAGGTGATAGGACGCCACATCGTATGGAAACAAGCATGCACTCTGGTATGCATTCTAAGAAATATTTCCCCCGAAATAAAACCAGATGATGGCCAATGAGTACAGCCACATCCTTGGGGTGGATGATGTAGGAGCCAGACATTCGAACATATCCCGCCACCTTGAAGCGTTCGGTAGCACCATCCAGCTGACCATCCCCAACCACCCACGCAACCCCCCACCTTCATCTCCCAATAGTTGTACTTCCAGCCGGGGCGGTAGTTGTCCCTGGTGTCCGTCCCCGGCCTCACCCCCACCCCCTTCAGCTGCGCAGTGATGTCATCCACCTGGCCAAACATCACCTGCCGGTCCTCCTCTGCCATCTTGCTGTCGGGGATGGGGATGATGATCACCTGGGGATTGGGACAAAGGAAAATGCTGGGTCAGACGATGCACAGGGATGGGAATGAGGATCAGCTGGGGTTAGGGGAACAGTGGGGACCTTGGTCCGTCAGACGACCGGCCCCAGGTGATTTAAATGCGCCAGGTTCCACCTTTTCCAGGTTATCACCACTTCTTAGGGTTTCTCCACCCTCCTGGTGAGCCCCCATGAGTTCTGCCATCCCGTACCAATTCCCCTAAACCCAGAATCTCCAACCTACCTGTGTTTGCCATACGAGAGGGTATGCCCTCCCTCATATAGACTCAAAGTTTGAGTCTCAAACCCTCCGCCTTACCTGTATTTGGCACACGCGGGGAGGGATGACCGCCCCTTTGTTGTCCGAGTGCACCATGAGCATCACACCGATGCTGCGGGTGGTGAGCCCCCAGGAGTTCTGCCACGCAAATTGCTTGTTGCGGCTGTCGTCCTCAAACTGGATCTCAAACATCTTGGAGAAGTTTTGGCCCAGGCAGTGCGAGGTGGCGGCCTGGACCCCGCGGCCCGTCCCGGGGATGAAGGCCTCGATGGAGGTGGTGTACAGGGCGCCGGCAAACTTCTCCTTCTCTGATTTCCGGCCCTGCAGGCATGGGGAGGAGAGATTAGTAAAAGTCCACCTATTCTGAACTCGGCTTTGCAGGCAGTTCACCCATTGCATCATTTTGCAATTAATTGCTGACGGCAAGCAAAATTCTAGAAAATCTTCAAAACCTTAATTAACACCCCTTTGCATACCCTTCCACAACTCCCTCACCTTGACCACCGGCACAGCCAGCAGCTCCTCATACACCCCCGCATACAGGTCCAGTATCTGGAGCACCTCTGCGTCTGCCTCGGCCTTGGTGGCAAAGGCTGTGTGGCCCTCCTGCCACAGGAACTCCCTGCTGCGGATGAATGGCGTGGGGTGCTTGAACTCCCAGCGCACCACGTTGGTCCACTGGTTCAGGCGCAGGGGCAGGTCGCGGTGGGAGCGCACCCACTGCGCGTAGTAGGGGTACATCACCGTCTCACTGCGCAGGGGGGAGGGGGTAATGAGAGGGGTGGCTGCAGTGCATGTGCGGGTGGGGACGGGGGAGGGATGGGTGCAGGGCGGGCAGCGGGAGATAGGTGGTGGTGGTGGTGGTGCGAGGGCACCCACTGCGCATAGTAGGGATACATCATGGTCTTGATGCGGGGGAAGGGGAATTGATTGGTGGTGTGGTGCTGCTGCAGTGGAGGGTTTTATTGGCAAGATATAGGTAATGTATAGTATAGCTATTAGCCGTAGCCGCAGTGGTAATTTCGCGCCCAAAATTAACTTTTCATCGACTCCGCTAATTGCGCTAATTCGCCGCTCGACATCCGAATTAGCGGAATTAGCAAAATTAAGCCTATCTGAAGCCAAATCGATCGATAGGGGACTGTTTACGACTATGTTCGCGCTAATTGTACGTTAACGTACGACGCTAATATCCCACTACGGCTACGGCTAATAGCCAAGGGCCAGTGTGAGGGCGTCCACTGCACATGACAGCGCTACATCATTAAGGTGTTCATAGGCACTGGGCAGCGCCACTTCATCAGACGAGCAGATGCAAAGCACTGGGCTTGCCCTCTTCCTTCTAACGTTTGTAGCTACGCTCACCTTGTTGGGCGGATGGCGATGGGCCTGTCCAGCTCTGATTGGCCGCTGCGGGTCACCCATGCCACCTCAGGGGCAAAACCCTCCACATGGTCCTGGGCACACCAGAATTAGGGTTAAGGATTTGGGCTAGAGTATGGGCTCAAGTATGGGCTAGGTGTTGTGTGCAAGGAGAGTGTGCGAGCAGCCATTTGGTAGTAGACTCACCACCCGTCAAGGCGCAGAGTTGGTGGGACTCACCACCACCACTATCATCACCACCACCACAACCACCACCACCACCACCGCAACCATCCACCTTCTCCTTCATGAGCAGCGGGAAGTATGCGTTCTGCACGCCCGGCGTCCAGATGCAGAATGAACCCTGCCCAGCAGGCACCACCTACCCCCCACACGACCACGAGCACCACAGCCACAGCCACAGCCACAGCCACCACCATCACCACCACCGCCACCGCCCACCTTCTCCTTCATGAGCACATCTTCTGTGATGAACAGCGGGAAGTATGCGTTCTGCACGCCCAGCGCCCGAATGCGCGCGTCAAACCAGTTCTTGATCTCGTCCCAGATCGAGAAGGACCAGGGGCGCAGGATGTAGCAGCCTGGAGAGGAGGGAATAGGATGTGCGGTGCAGGGTTTTGGGACGGGATGTGTGATTCCAATCCAGGTGGTTGAAGGACCAGTCGTGCAGGGTGTAGCAGCATGAGGTGAGGGAGGGGCGCATGTTGTGCGGGAAGGCGGGCTGCAATTAAGGATGTTGAGGGCGAGGATGTGCATGTAGCCTGGCTATCATCTTCTCACACATCCTTCCCAAAGCAACTTGCTTGGCCAAGCCTTTTCAAAACCCTGCAGTACACCATCTATAGCATCCAGTGCAACCCCCCAACCCCTGCTCACCCGACACATTGCAGTAGCTGACCAACTCCAATTCCCCACACCCCGTGGAGTACTCACACCAACCACCATTGCCCGGCAACCCACCAGCAACCTCTCCAACCTCTCCAGAGCACACCCAACACCCTTCCCCACATTGTGAGACCCCAATGTCCTCATTTGCTGACGTGCATGTAACCAATAAATTAGCCAGATACACCTGCTCACCCGACACGTCGTAGTAGCTGATCATCTCCGACTCCACGCACACCTCGGAGTACCACTGGCCAAAGTCGTCCTCCCACCGGGTGGTCATGCCCAGCTTCGTCTCCTTCTTGCCTGGACAAGGGGGAGGGGGTGAGGAGTTGAAAGAAAGAGGAAAGGGGACGCACAGAGGCGGAGTTGTATCAGGTGTGTACTCATTCAGAAATCAGGTGACACAGACCAGGATCAGGCTAACACTCAGGCCAAACTCGTGCTGGATTCAGGCTACTGTCAGACTTGAATTGGCCCAAACCTACACTGGCAGACTTTGCGCATGGCCAGCAGTTCATTATGTGCCTTGACAAAACAACGTCCTTCTGTGAGGCGCCTCAGCACTGCAAGTGCACTTGGATGACTTGGCCAGCTGGCAATTTGCTGACAAGTGCTGTACGTCTGCTGCGCTTTGTACGTGCAGTGTAAATACTGTGCATTTTCCGTGCATGTGCTGGCGCATGTTTTGAACCCATGGTACTCCTGATGCGGCGTCGTGTGAAGCCCATGCACAGCCCATGGGGTGCAAGATCCATGTGCACCCATGCGTCAATTAAATATGCTCATGTGCATCCATGCAAATTCATGTGCAACAATGACCCAAACCCATGCCACCCCAGAAGGTGAAACCATTGGAAAGGCCTCCACAATCCATTTCTCAACATCCCAGCCCTTCCCAACCACGCCAAGGCACACACAACCAGCGTCAATCGTCCTGAAAACCATACCTGCCTCCCCTCCTCCACCCGCTGCTTTCCCGCCCTTGGCCTTCTCCCCCTTGCCAGGCTTTGGCCCAGCTGCCTTGGCTTTTTCAGGCTTGGCGCCACCCGCTGCAGCCTTAGGCTTGCTGGCCTTGGCAGGGGCCACTGGCTCGATGGTTGCGGTGCACAGCTCCACAGCTCCGATGGCTGAGGCCACTGCGGGGTGGCTGGCGACGGTAGAGAACCAGCGGGACAGGTGGGGCGCGGTTTCCCGGGCAGGGGCGTCCAAAACCTGCAGGCATTTCCATCAAATAATGATTGAACATTCAATGCTCTATTGACAATTTGCATTTTTCCAGCACTGTTACGTTCTGCCTGCAAAGAAAACGGGGCGTGGTGCTCATGGAACGGGTTACCCTATGCGAGGCGTTGGAGCATTGTGAGGGTAGCACCCACCTTCTCGTAGAGGTACTTGAGCCGCGCAAACAGCAGCACATCTGCAAGGTTGAGGGCGTCCCCTCCAAAGTAGGTCTTGTCTGCTAGGTGGCTGTCCACTGGCGCCAAAGCCTTGAGCAGCTGCATCTTCAAACCCTCAACTTCCTGAGGCAGGGGATGAGGAAGAAAGGGTCGCGAAGAGAGTTTGGTGGTGAGGAGAATGCGTGCACGTCCATTGGCACACAAGGGAACGCCCACACCATGCCAGCTGCACCTGTCCGGTAAGGCCTGTCAGTGCATGTGCACAAAGCGCACTGTGCTGAAGGTTAACCTTACAGCTTTGCCTCCATCTGGCTGCAGGCAACCATTGTATGACAGGAGCTTGAGTGATAACCCAGCTGTCCAGCCACAAGCCGTATGCCCCTTGCAACTTTACTACCCAACCCATTCTGACAGCTCAGTCAGTTCCTGCAACCTGCCAACCCCACCTCGCATGCTGTATAACGACTACCTACAAGGTATAACGCACCTGCTTTGACTTGGCGGCAGGGAAGGACACCAGGAACTTGCGTGCCAGCTCCGAGTCGCTCCACTCCCCCCAGGCATCAGAGCAGCTGGCTGAGGCAAGCTTGGCGCTGCCGTAGGGAGGGCGGGGGTACAGCCCTGTGTCCCCAGCATACGCCAGGTACTTTGCGATGGGTGTTGCTCCCGAGATCACGGCTTTCCCAACGGTCAAGAAGGGTGTGGAGGAACCATCGCTGGCTGCCACCTGATGACCCACGGAACGCCCTTGTTACAAAGACTTGAGCAGGAAACACGTTCATGGATAGGACAGACAACACCCGTAAAGCGCTGAGTGGCACATGCGTGTGCAAGGCTGACTGCTACTGCGTTCATAGCTCTGCTTGTACTGCTGGAATGCAAGTAACTGACCTGCTTGATGGCCAGTTCAGAGCCTGCTAGCTTAGTGATGATCCTGCTGGCGACTGCTGCCACGTCATTGGGGACTGACGACGAGCTTACTGTGAGCTCCTGTGCAAGGATGAACTCACTTTGAGATCCACTGCTGGAACCACGAGACACTGAAGGGGAGGGGCATGCCCGAAAGCGGAATGCACCACCAACTTACCGCCATCTTTGACCCCGGGGAGCCCTGCTTCTTGCTAGGGCGCTCCGCCAACTCCTTGCAGGGAGTCAAGTGTTAAAGAACAGCACAAAAAGCAGTTCTTTAGGACAGTGCGCAATGCAATGTGCAGTGGCGGCCTATGCCCTACAACCCAGCAACCTACTGCTTAGTCCCAACCCTAGAGAGGATGTTGTAATGCGCGCAATGCCAATGTCGTTGCAACAATGTATCCTTGCAGAGCCAAAAGCTAGGGCTTGCAAGTGTGGCCAACGTTTCCCGTGCCCGTTGGCAACATGCATGCATATGTCGCCCCCCTTGCAAGCCGCCCTGCCTGCGGCTTATACAAAGCGCCAGACATTACAAACCCTGCTGTAGTAGTCACAAAGCGGTGCACTCCGATAAATGGGTGCAATTTACGTTGTACGTATAGTTCCCGGGGAGTCGCAGGTTGTTGAATTCTAACCTTGCATGCATGCATGTGCGCCTTGTGTCAAACACGCCAAGCCACTTCGCACCTGGCAACCGCAACCACTGGTGCTCACTTGAGATTCAAAAACGGGTGCAAGGGGTTTTCTCTCACCTGTTGACAACAGCAAGTCACAAAGGTGACACCACAACACCACAGCCAGCAACAGCAGCGGCCTACAAGGGTTGGTCAGGCAGACACCAAGTACTCACAGCTGTGTGCTCGTCACACCCAACTACTCAACCCCTAGGCCCCGCAAGGAACCACCCACCCTCCCCTGCAGCCACCCACCACCTACCCTCTGGTCCAGCTAGGGTTTTCATAGGGTTTCCTGTCGCCACAGCGGCCCGCACACCCTGGATGCTCCACACCCGCACGCAGCCCCTGCTACCCACCTTGGCCAGACACCTGTGCAGAACCCACCACACGCTCTCCCGCCACACCTCCCTCCAATTTCCGCCTTGCAACCACCCACACCAGCGCGTCATCCGCCAAAGCCCCTCGCCCCTGGCCTTGCCCATCAAAGGCAGTAGCAGCAGTGGCGGTCACCAAGTTTACAGCCAGCAATTGTGCTTTCAACCAACGAGTGCCACGTGGCATCGAGAGGAGCTGCCGGGTGGAGGCGGCATGACGATTGGCGAAGGCATGAGGGCACTCGAGTTTTATAGTGGGATTGGAGGTGCGTAACCACACGCTGGTGAAGAAACTAATCCAGAAGTCTGCATGAAGCTAGGGCAGAAGCTGCCCGCTGGGTGTAGTTGGTGGGCAGGCTCACTAATACACAAACCCTATTCCAGGGTTCCCAAACATCTCTTTCTACCATGCAAAGGATTACTCCAGTGTTTAGGGTATTTTACTGATCGGCACCCCTCCGCGTGTATGCAGGTCTGCATTATGCGCTAGCAGATGCTGCCCCGGGGGCCCAAGTTGTGGCTGCGTTTGACATCAACGAGGTGGCCAATGATGTGTACCAGCACAACTTTGGGGTCAGGCCTGTGCAGGTGAGCGCAGGGATGGGAGAAAGCGAATGGTTGGTGCGTCTATGCATGTGGCCTATGCGGTGAAAAGCTGTTTGCGTGTCCCATTGGGTAACTTGTGAAATACCTACATGATTTGCCCTGTAAAGTAACAGGAAAACCCTACTCATGTGCCTGGTGTGGCAACGTGCAAACCCTGCGTATGTGTTCTGTAGGGTAACATCCAAACCCTATCCCCCAAGCAGCTGGATGCCTATCAGGCAGACATCTGGCTTCTTTCCCCCCCTTGCCAGCCCTACACACGCAGGGGACTGAAAAAGCACGAAAACGATGGGAGGGCAGCCAGCTTTTTGGACCTTTTGGAGCGAATCCCCAAATTGAAGCGCAAGCCAAAGGTCCTATTGGTGGAGAATGTGGTGGGATTTGAGGGGAGTGAAACCAGGGCCCGCCTGCTGGCCATGCTGCAGGGCCAAGGGTACTCCTTCCAGGTAAGGGTTTTATCAGGGTTTGGGGTGGGGCTTGATGGTGGTGGAGAGACAGGGTTGAGACGCAGGGTTGCGACCACCACATTTATCTAGGTCCTATCTGGTGCACAGCACAAACTAAGTGCCCGCACACCTCAGAATAAGAATAAAAGTATTCAATGAGTCGCCGCGGCCCAGTCATTGTATTGCAGTCAAATATCGCCTCTGTTAACCCCCATCCCACCTTGGCTCAATCCCCAGGAGTTCCTGCTCAGCCCCGTCCAATTTGGGGTCCCCTACTCCCGTCCCCGGTACTTCATAGTGGCCAAGTCTTCCCCCTTGACGCCACCACCTGACACGGCTCAAGGTGCGCTGCCATGAAACCGTAAACCTTGAAACCTTCTTGGTCTTCTACGGTGTTGCGCTTGCTTAAGTGATTTCGTGCTAGGTAGGAAGGGCTATATGTGTCTTCATTCTCCTTTGCCCATGCGTTGTAGAACAGTTCATGGATGCACAATGGCATGAAAGGTTAGGTATGTGGACTACAATTCAACATTTTCTTGGCCATATGCACGCCATTGGTTGCCCTTGTTATGCCTTTTCATTTATTTTGTTTGTTTTGTGAATCAGGTCCTCTGGGTTCTTCCATCCCTGACCCCTTTCGTGTGGCGAAGCTACGGTCCCTGGGACTGACCCCCTCGAATGTGCCAAATATGGTGCATTTAGGGCCCATCCCGTCGGGGCCCCAACCCACGTCCCACCAGGATCAGGCGACCCCTGATGGCCGGCCTGCTTCTGCTCACAAATCAACGATTACGGCACCTGCGTCAACCACAAGTGCAGAGCCAATCGTGCATGAGGACGGCGTCCAGGAGGGCAGTGTGGAAGGGCCCAGCCACCTGCCACCTGGCGATGCTTCCACAGGCAGCAGCTACCCCATCTCCCCTATTTGTGATTTTCTCGTGACAGACCCCCAGGCAGATATCATCCCCGGTGTGGCGTCTGGGGACCAGGATAATGCTGTCAGGGATGGGGCAAATCCCTGGGGGCAGTTTGATATTTCTGAGGGCGCGATTGCGCAGTGTGGGATTGTGTTTGACATTGTGACGGGAGACAGCCTGTGTTGCAACTGCTTCACAAAGACATACAGCAGATACGCAAAGGTGGGTGCATTATGTCACATAAGTCATGTGCTGCAAAGCGTCTTGACAATAGTGATGTTGCCCGTTGTCATGCTAAGTGCAGCTATTGTGGTGGGTGGTGTGTTTGGGGGGGGTGATTGCGGTTGGGGGCAAGATTCGGGGAACGTTGCAACGGTTTCATTAAGACCCACAGAAGGTGCATGCATGTGATCAGTTGGATTTTTTTTGGAATTGATTTGTTACGTAAATTTGTTGCTCTTTTCCACCATTACCGTAACACTCCAAATAAATTCCTGCAATTAAGTATCTGCTGCTACTGCGCAGGGCTCGGGTTCTGTCCTGGCCACGGCCAATACCCACCTCCTGGACATATGCTACCAGCAGGGGCAGACTCACCAGAACAGGCAAATGGCACCATCCAGACCACAAGGGGTGGAGCAGTCTGCGCCAGGTGGCGGCTCCACAGCTGCTGCGGCAGTCTCGAAGCCACCGGAGGCAAAACGCGCCAAGGTGGCGACAGCCGGGAACCCTGAGGCAGAGTTTGTCCCCGGGGAGGAGGATGCTTGGGATGAAGGAGGAGGTGGCCCTGGTCCAAGCACTGACTTGGCGGAATCCGCAAATGGAAGCACAGCACACCGGCATTTAAGTGAGAGCCAGCTGTCGCAACTTGGATTGAGGTACTTCACCCCTCGCGAGATCGCCAACTTGCACTCTTTTCCCCCTGGCTTTGCCTTCCCGGCGAGTATCACCCTGCGCCAACGATACGCGCTGCTGGGCAACAGCCTGAGCGTGCGAGTGGTGGCACACCTACTGCGCTACGCGCTGCATGAACCCTGAGCAAGGTTTAGGGCTTAGGGTTAAGGGTGGGGTGGGGTGGTGAGTGCGCAGTGCACGAACCTCGGATTTAGGCTGACAAGGGTTTCTAAAGACAAGGGTTGAAGGTTTATGGCATGACCGTGCGGGTGGTGGCACCTGATGGCTGTGACAGTGGTACGCGCTCAGCATGCATGTGGGATCCCATATGGGATGGCCTGCCACCTGGAGTGTAAAACAAAATATGTATACATCATAATGCCATTTGCTGCAGCTCCATGGAGAGGCATTTGGACTGCCAGCCATTTGAGAATGCAATATTGTAAATGGATTGAAATGTTCATGTTTGTGAGTCACAAATTGTGACGCATATGGGCTTCAGTCATTTGGACTTAAGCTTTGCCGCAAGGGTGCCCAAGGGTGCCATCAGATGCTAGCTAAAGTTATGTTGTCAATTAATATCAGCTCACAATATGGAGTTAAACTTCAAGTGGCAATGGCATCGAAGAGCAAAACTATCACTGGCAGTGGCTGAGCCACTAGCTCAGCTAGAGATCTCTCATTAATGCATATATGTCACACAATTCATCAGCCAGATGGCGCCACAGCATTATGTTATCCAATGGAAGAAATGTGGCAGAAACCTTTGGCTCCCGTGACATTTGATTGCCAATGTCACAAGGCCACCACTGCTGCACATGACGTTGCTTAAGGCTAAGTAGCGTGCGCACTGCTCAGTAGCAGCCATCCATCCAAAGCAGTATTCCTCCATGGAGGACCCACAAAAAGAAAATGCTTATCTGACATTGTTACAAGGCCATCGCCGCTGCTGCGCTGTCTGCACCATGCGGCCTAGGCCCACAGCAACAACAGCAGGCGCTCAGCCACCCCCACACCCCCACACCGCTATATCCCCCTTGTGCCCCCTCTGACAGGGAAAACACACCCGTGGCCTTCAACCTATCCGTGGATGAATCTCCTGCAAACTCCGCGGATGATTGCCCCACAAATTCGCTCAACCGGTCCACCGCCGCCGCCCCCAGAACCCTGTCGGGAGGGTTTTCCAGCCAGGGGTTGTGCTCCAAAACCCTTGCCGAGGGTCGTTCATCAGGGTCCCTGGTCAGCATCTGAGTCAGCAACTCTCCTGCCTGAGCCGACAAATGGCACCAAGGGGGGACACTCGCATCAAACTTCCCCCTGGCTATGGCCTCAAAGGTGGATGCGTCAGTGTCACCCACAAAGGGGGGGGTACCTGTCAGCAGGGCAGCAATGACGATGCCCAGGCTCCACACGTCCGCCCCAAAGCTGTACTGTTTTCTCAGCATGTCTGGGGCGATGTAGGCTGCGGTGCCCACAACCTGTGGGAGCAACGCAACCAGTGGGGTTTGATGAGGCATGACCAGGTTTGATTAACGCATAATCATGTGTGATCAGGGCAATACAGGCTACAGTGCCAACCAACCTGTGTCCCCATCACAGAAAACCCTCCCATGTTAGCCTCCCCTCACCTCCTGCAGCGGTACCTCCCCCGCATGCCACGTGGCCAACCCAAAATCCACCAGTTTCACCCCCTCCTCCCCTCCCCTCCGCTGCGCCACCATGAAGTTTTCCACCTTGATGTCCCGATGCACCACCCCGTGCGAGTGGCAGTGGGCTGCTGCTGCCAGCATTTGCCGCGCCAATTGTGCCACGTGGCGCTCTGTCAGTGGCTGGTGGTGGATGAGGTGGGCAACCAGGGGGGTGCACCTGGGGGGAGAGTCGACTGGTTGTGTCAGTTTCATGCGTTGGGGTTCAAGAGGATGGGGTGCCCCACAGTATCACAGTGATAGCAAAGTAAGAGTAGTAGCCTTTGGCGCGCCAATCGTGCCACATGGCGCTCTGTCAGTGGCTGGTGGTGGATGAGGTGGGCAACTAGAGGGGTGCAATTGGGGCAAGGGTTACCATATAAGCTAGGACTGAGGAGTGAAAGGTTTTAATCTAAGGATGACCGAGGGTGATTGTGAGACCAATATTCTCATACAACACAGTCGCCACCACATGCTCATGATGCGCTTTGTGAAGCGCTTCTTGTGGTCGCCATCCCATTCGCACCTCTCCATGATAAGGTGCACTGCCCCGTCATCCTCAAAGACCCTGTGCAGGGCAACGATGTGCGGGTGGCCCTGCAGGCGTGTGAGTATCGCCAGCTCAGTCGCCAGCTCAGCACTACTGCTGCCATCTGGACCATGCTTGCGGACAGTCCTGCATGGCGCACGCATAAATATAGAAAGCAAACGTGAAATAAAGTTCACAAGAAATATATTATAACATTTAAAAGAATTAAATATTATTTTAAACTAAAAAACAAATAAGTGTACGACACAGATAGCAGGCCTGTCATCTCATCGTCATCAGCAACTAATATATTTTATTGATGATTAATACAAAAGGATGGACACAGTGCCAGCGCCTTTCTCTGGTGCTGTGGGTTATTGCACGCACTACCGCCCAGCCCTGTCAAAAACCGTACAAATGAACACGACACCCACCTGCACGCGGGTGGTGGGGGAGCTATAGATTCAAAACCAGCGGAAGAACCCTGCCAAAAACCCTACCAGCTATCCCACAACACCTGCACCCACCTGCAAGCCACCGCATCCCCTGTGGTCCTGTGGGTTGCCGCACGCACCACCGCCCAGCTCCCCCGCCCGATCACGTTCCCCAGGAGGTACTGGGATTCCAACCGCCCTAATTCAGTCCCTGGGATGCCAACTCCCATGGGCACTCACAGTTTGCTGCTCCCTGGGATGACGGGTCAGCTGTCAATATGCAAGTTTCTGGGGGTTGTGGTGGTGTTGCTTGCCCCTTTGATTGTGTTACTGTTTGTAGGGACACTGCTGCCCAAGGTCTAATTAACAAAGTCGTTGACGTCGTTGGCCATGGTGACGAGCCTTATTGGGTGGTGGTTTCTTTGCTAAGTCTGCAGCGTATGTTCAGCCAGACACTTGCAGCAATTGCAACCTGTGGGAAGGGGTGATGCCGGGATTTAACCAAAACTGGGGGAGGAAGCAGATAACCCTAGCAAAGATGACAAACCCTAGTAAAGGGTTTTGGCTAGCTGGGGGTTTGGTTAAGGGTCGAGGTCGCCGCAGCTTGTGCTAGGGCGGGCAGGGGCTGTGAGTGCCGTAGGCTGGTGGTGGGTACAGGCTGCTGGTCCTGGGGGTACTCAAAAATCACACTGGACAGATGCTTGGTGGTAAAGCATGCATGCGTACACATGGGTCCATTGCGTGCACACAGATGTGCGTAGGCGCGTGTGTGGAATGCCATGAACCAACGCTGAATACACAGGGTGCGCGGCGCCAGTTCAGATATGAGCAGAGGGGCACCCTCCCTCCACCTCTCAGGTCCGTCACAAGCACTCACTCCCACCAGATCACCATCCCAGATTGCTCAGTACCCACCCCACAGCTGGCGCAAGGGATGCACCAAACCCTAAACCCTGAAACCTGAACCCTACCTGTGGCCTGCAGTTTGCTCCCAACAAAACCCCCATACACGACGTTGCTTTTTGCTTCAGCTTATGGTTGAGCCTGGTGCAACACTGAGTGCCTGCAGTGCTGCACCAGCACAAAAGTCACCGAATGCTGTGCACAACTTGGTTTCAAGTGCCAGTTAAGGTAGACGGGGAAGTTGCACAACTAAACCAAGGGTGTCAAACCACACTAAAAATCCCACACCAGTGCCAAGCTTGCAGAGTACTCAAGTGCAGAGCTTGAGCAGTGGCTGAAATTGGGCCTGTTGCCTCAGGCTGTGGCTCATGTGCAGGAACCCAGTTGTACCTACACGAAGCCTACAACACCTCAGGCCCTGTTTTGGCAGAATAGAGGGTGGGAAGGCGTCCAGGTCAAACCGTTTGAAACTTTTTTGGGCAGCAAGGTACCACGTCAGTTGCGAGTACAATATGATAAACCCACAAGTGTGGCAGGAAAGCAGCGGTGCAGGAAATCCGTATCGTCCCTGCTGCAGGTGCTTTTTGCTTTTGCGTCACTTTTTGACAGGATGACAACTCCACCGCTTTGACCCCTGCCTTCATCTAGCATTTGCAGGTTCATTTGTAAGGGGGCCTATGACGAATCACCCTCATCATACATTTGTACTCCGACTATAAATCCCACATTTGGAAAGGGGCGGACGAGACTCAATTCTTTTGGCACAGCATCACCCTATCTTCAGAAACTTGCGGACGCGGAAGGCTTTGGAAGCTTTTGATCGAAACCTTCTACAGCACCGCCTACAAGCATTGAGTCTTGACGAACAGCGGATGCAAGTCAAGACTCCTAGCCTTATGCAAGCCGCTGCCAGTGTTTGTTTGATAGCGAAGCGTACAACCAAAACGGATGCCAGGACGTTCCAGCGTGTGCCGCGCGATGCCATGGAAACTCGCATAGTTGAGCTGAAGCGTCTCGGGTGCTGGCAACCAAGGTCTCCTTCTCCTTACAGGTACGTGAAGCAGGCATTCGTCACTCTAGTAACGGTGTACGATCCTCGTTAGGCGCTGCCTTGCACTTGAGCCACTTTGGCTGTAAAAAGGGTGATACTACACGTACGTACCAGACTGTATACAGGCTCGCGTTCTGTTGCTGGGTACACTGACTCTAACCACAGCAGCCTTTTCAAAGTGTTGGTTCAATTTGAGAGGTGGCTGGGCAACCATCGGCCTCACTCACGAGCTACCACCCTGTCTTCCCCGACATGGGCCCCTTCCATGGCCCAATAGGGAACCCACCCAATCCCTCGACCTAAGATGCTGTGCCAGACAAAGTCAAACACCGCCTTTTCGAGGGTCGCTGCCAGGGTCCTTTTCTCGCATGTTATTTTGTACATAACGAAGGAAGTTTCTAGAAGGAGTTGTGCTCATACTTGGGCGAGGCGAGGTTTGGCCTCGCGGTTCCAGCTGTTGGTATGGTTTTCCAGCAGAACAGACGACACTGGGTTGTTCGTACGTGTTCGTTGCCCTGCACGTATCGTGAAGCGTGAGCTGAAGCTAGCTGTGTCCCTTGCTGGTGTGCGTGCACGATGGTGCTGACGAAGCACACCAAACGGCCCCTTTTTCGTTGTGGTCCCTATCCAGCCCTTTGCAGCTCGTAGCGAATACCCACGGCTTTCTGGTTGCGTCAGTGCACTTCTAGCCCAGCGTCGCTATCTACAGCCTGTGCATCCGGCACGCGCGCACGACCCCCAGCAGACCACCTACCCTCTCCGACTCCCGAGCCACCACCCTACCCAGTTAGGTTGCGCCCACCACATGACTGGCTTGCCGTAGCTGAACTCCTACCCAACTACTCACGCCCTATCATACCTCCTACCCACACACCATCCACACTACCACGCTACACCACTTCAACTCCAGTATGATTTTACCCTTTCAAACGAATTTTCCCACACATACTGAATAATCCGTGTGGTGTGTGTGCAGGTGAATCCCCCTAGTTCTGCAAAGACTCAGTGTGAGCATGCCCCCCTGAAGACTGTGTCACACCTGGCTCCAACGCAGCCCCTAGGCCGTCTCCTTCAACCCCGTCAGAGCCATATTCACAACTCTATCCGGCTGCTGCTCCTGACAACAAACAGCCCACCCCCCAGGCGCAAGCTGCGCATCCCCCTCTTCCATGGCACACACCCAGCTGCAGTGGCGGTCAAAATGCACATTGGTGGCTGGTGCAAAAGAATCTTTGCACGTGATGGATGCCAGCTGGTAGACCCGCCACAAACCCTTGGTAGCCCCTTACAGCTGCAACAACAGCCAGCGCTCCCACCCAGCAAGTTGCAGTTCACCACCCTCACCATCCGCTGACGGTCCCTGTACAACACCCTAGGGTTGCCCTAGCAGCAGGCAGCAAGTTGCCATTTCCCAGCAGCCCCAAAGCCCTTGTCAACCCTCAGCAGCGCCAGGGCATATTAGAAACCCTGCAAAACCCTGCCGGCGCCCTGGGTCGCCCAAGCACCAGCCTTAGCACCTTTGGCGCATCCTCAGCAGCACCAGGGACTTGGAGAGACCCTAGCAAAACCCCACCGCCGGCGTACCAAACCCCTGGAGGGCCTCGCCATGGAGTTTTACCACCCAGACATCGAGATGCAGTACCGGATCCACCACTCGCGCCTGAATGCAGTTGGAGATAGGCGCGCCTGCCTTATCATAGTGGTGCGTGTGGGGTCGGGGGGGAGTGGCGGTTGGTGGTACTTGTGTGGGGGGTGCATGCCTTATCAGGGTGGTGTGTTTGCTTGTGCTGAGAGAGGGGCGTGGGCAGTGGGTACGGGCACGTGTGACATGGTGGGCATAGCCTGCAAGGCTGTCATGGCCGTGTGGCTGGAATGCGCGCTGTGCCTGCAGCTATGTAGCTGCAAATGTACAGACCCATGCGTGCCGTTATACTGCACCCAACAAGACCCTAACCACAACCCTACCCCCCCTTGCAGGCGGTCCTCCTTGTAGAGTACACCAGGCACTGGGGCACCATCCACTGGGCTGCGCAGGCCACCATGCTGGCAGGCGCCCTCCTTCTGTCCCTGCAAGCCTACCTCATCACCCACAAGCTGCACCTCTACATCCAGCAGCGGGGGGCCTTTGTGTGGATCCTTAGCGCGCTGCTCATCTGCGGGTTCATCCAATGGGAACCCTCGATAGGGTTGGCCAAGTCAGGCGACTCGCCCGTGATGGACACCATCAGGCTCGCCATAGGGTGTCGGGTGGCAACCCTTCTTTTCTACTCGGTCACCTTCCACCTCCCCTTGAGGGCGCACTTCCCCTTGATGCTCATCTTCTACTCCTACCACATCGCCAGCAACGGGCCTCACTGCCGGAAGCTGCTGGAAGCCTGCCCAAACCCGGAGTGGCTGGAGGCGCTGGCGCATACCCTGGTTAGGGTTGCGGCGGGGTTTGGGGCAAGGGTGGAGGTGTCTCCATCGGCTGTGTGCCTGGGATTGACGCACACGGCGCACTTCCTGTCCTTTGTGACGTGCATGCGCTTCCTGTATGGGCTGGAGGTGAAAGACAGGTGGGTGCTGGGCTGAGCTAGGGATGTGGGGCAGTGTCTGGGGTAGCCTAGATGGGGGTCGTGCAGGGTTTAAATTTGGGCATGTGTGGGTTGCATGCGTGTGATGGCTGTGTGAGATGGCAGATGTATTGTTCCTGCGTGCATCCATACCACGCATGCCATCACATCAAAAATACTGATGGCAATGCGTATAACTGGCACCGTGGTCCCGCCAAGCGCTGCCTGTCAATCTTGCAAACCCTAAACCCTAACCACTGCATGTCCCTTGCGCAGGCACTCATTTATCACCAGGCACTGTGGTGCCGCCAAGTGTCGGCGCCTGGAGCTGGTGATGGATGATGGCTTCTGGACCATGCTGCTGCTGAGCCTGCTGTGCCTGCTCACTACCCTATTAGGGTCGGTCAGCCAAACCTCCTCCAGCCTGCTGTTGTGACAAGACCCTTGACCAGCATTCGGCGCACGCCCTGCTGGAGTGGCGGGCACACATGGAGGATATGCAGCATAGCTATGCGCTCCAGCCCGCGCACGGGAGCTTGCCACGAGCCATGTTGAATTTTGCCAGTCCTGGTGCTCGCTAAATCCTAAACCCTAAGCTCTGGTGCTCCCAGAGGGCTGCAGACAAGTGCGCGTATGAGAATGGGCATGGGTGCGGGGTGGATCTGGCGGGGTGGGCTGCTCGGGTGCTGGATGGTGGCGTGTGAGGCAAGGGCACGCCACGTTAAGCGACTACATTGCCTGAAGGAGCACTGCGTACCGTACACGGCCTCCCAATTCCTGCTGTGCCTTTCGAACACCAGGGGGGTGGTGGGTGGGTGGTGGCGGGGGCCAAGGGGTGAGGGTGTGAAGGGTCCCTCAGAGGAGTGGGGAGTAGGGAGTGGGACAGGTGCACTGGAGGGGTTGGAATTGCACTGGTTGTGGGGAGGGTTGGACCCACGTCAGGGTTGTCTGTGGTAGTGGAATTTAGAGCGAGTGTTTGAAGTAATTTGCGCTTCTGGAGCATTTTCTTTTCTTTCAGGGCTGTTCTGTTCTTTCAGATCATTGTAGCATTTTTGGTTGTTTTCCGCTGCGTGTGGGGCGCGTGTTGCTCTTGCATGCCTTCCCGGACGGAGAGCCGCTGCATGCGGGAGATTTAATAATATGCCTGGGGTTCTTTCAACCTACGCTGGCTTGGACACCCCGTTATTATGTGATTGTGTCATGGTGGCCTATTATCAATTGATCAACTTTGGCACATGGGCATATTGTTGTGCTCTGTCCTTCATCGTAGGGGCTGGTCCAGCACCCGCAATCTTCATTTCCTTTCATTTACTTTTCTACAGGCTCAGTGAGTTACGTGTTTATTGCTAACATGTGAGCCTGTTAATGATTAATTAGCAAATCGATAGGATAGTTGGTCACCGCCAAGTAGTGGGGGTGGGGGGTGAGGGGGAATCTAAAAAAGTTTACCCAGATCTGGAGGTATAGAGGGTAATTGTACACAGGTACCATGCGTGTTGAGGGTTTTCTAAGAAGCTTCTCCTGATCTGGTTAGTATAGCCATTGGGCCATGGTCGCATTGATGATCAGAGAATATCTCTTCCATATGCTAACCGGTTTCTGGCCCTGGACAGTAACTGGGCCACTTATTGCTGCGCACCATGGTAGATTGACAAGCAGCATGTGTGAACCCCATGGTACACTACAATTGTGTATTATTGCAGCAGCTGCTTGTTGGTAACCTCCAGCGAATCATGATATATATAGTCTATACAACCTGATACAAAATGTCATAAGATGCAGTACTTCCTTTTGCAATGGGACAGTCATTGATAGTGACTAGTAAAGTGAGCTCACTCTGCCTTAAGCAAGTCCTAAGACTACTGTTTTACAGCTGGCTCAATTATATTGAAACCTTCGCAGTGCGAGATCGCCTGGCAAAATGAAAAGTCAAGAGTAGAAAATGAACGCGCGCATGCGCAGAAAAGCAGCAGGAGCAGTAATTATGTAAAGTACTACGCAGCATAGTATGTCAATGGACTATGCTCATGTGCCAATCAAGTCAAAAGAAGTACAAAAAAAGGGCAATACACAACGACGTTTAGGTACACTATGTGTGCACGGCTTAGATAATCAAATGCATGAATATGGCCCTAAAGTCGGAACTATTTGGTGGCACTTGTTCAACCTTGAAAAATCCCCATGAGGGCCGCATCCAAACACTGTAATTCTGGATTTGGAGGTGTTAATGGTCCCCCCACGCACATGCTGGTGCTTCTCAAGCCGGCCTGTCAAACCCTAGGGGTGTCCTCTGACTTGACCACAAGTTGTACATGTAAAGGTCTTCCAAAGTTTGTTGACCCTCAATTTGTATCTACCAATAGTGGTACACCACCACAACCCACACACCTGATCTAACCCACATGAATATGATCTGTAGCAGATGCCTTCAGGGGGTTCACGCCCCTCAGCGCGGCCCATGCTTAAACAGCGCCAGCATGACGGTGCAGTTGTCGCTACACCGCCGCTCGCGAATGGCCTGCAGAGAAAGGGGGGTGCCAGTCAGGGAATGGCGGCATGCATCAATTGGTTACCCTTTCACCCCTCCCGTGAGACAAGGTCCCGCTCTCTGCACTCCTCCTCATCTAGTACAAAACACACTCCCGCCCCCTCCTCATTCATTATCCCCCCCCTTCCCTCCATCTCGCATCCTCACCTCGTACAGCAGCCTATTACACGCCCCTTTCACTCCCCTCCCCTCAGCCAGAAGCTGTTCCACTCGCGCAACCGCATCCTGCGCCCCACACACACCCCAGAACCCATCGCATGCAAGCACCAGGAACCGGTCCCGGGGCGTCAGCCGCAAGGCGGTCACGTTGGGGGTGGCGCTCATGCCGCGCCGCTTGAAGCGGGGGTCGCCAAATGAACGGGAAATGTCAATGCGGCCTGCGATTTGGGGGTGGGTAGGTGGGTGTTTGCCCATTTCAAAGCCCATGCCGCTGAAGTGGGGGTCGGCAAATCAGCAAGTGAAATCTTGATGCAGCCTGCAGAGTTGGGGGTAAGGTGGGATTTCCGCTCCCTGTGGTTGCGGGTAAATGAGGAGGGTACAACATCCACCATCCAGCCTACTATAGTGTGAATGTGCCCCTGCTTGGACCTACACTTTACACCCAGCATCCTACAGAGGTGAAGGCAACAGCCTACCACCACCCACCCGTCATCCTACACCCTAACCTGCAGGCATCAGGGCCCCCACCCACCCATCATCCCCAACCCTACACCCTAATGAAGCCCAAGCCATAAGGCCCCCCATTTACCATCCAGCCTGCCGTCAAGCACAGCTCCCCCCGCTTTCTCAATGCGTGCTCTCTCCCCTGGGAAAATGGCCTTGTGGTCTCGACTCAAAGTGATCGCCTTCAGCAAACCTTGACCATCCTCCCCTGCACCCCCATTCCTTCCCTCCCCTGCACTTGCATCTGTTCTGTCCACTGCACTTGCATCAGTCCTCTCCACTTTCCCCTCCCCATTAACCCGCTGTGCTTCTTCTCCTGGCGGCCGTGCCCTGCCGAGCACGCAGCGTGCGTCGCCTGCAGACCAATGCCATAAAACCCTAATGTAGGGTTGAACTCACCACAACCAAGTCTTGGTGAGGGTTGAAAACACACACATCACAAACAACCTCGGACTAGGGTTGACAAATAGTACTTACAAAGAACCTCCAATAAAGTTTGCAGCCCAGCATTCTTTTTGGTGTTATTGGCTCCTTGCACTTCAGCACCAGTATGGGCAGAGTGGGGCATGCAAATGACCCTGAAGTAGTGTGTATTCAGTAGTACGCAACTGTATATAAACACACGCCTGGGATGGGTATGGTAGCATTCACACTGAGAAGCTTCTTGAAAGCACAAACCATATACTTTTTGGGTAACTTCCCCATTCCCACAACACACCGCCAACCCCACCCTTCCCCTGCCGCACCAACATTGGCCACAAGCAGCGCATCCCCCACCACCCACACAGCCACCGCCGCAGCGCCATCCTGCCACCCAGCGCCAGCAGCAGCCTCAAGCAAAACCCTATCTGTAGCCTTAAACCCCTCCACCACAGCGACCTTGGCTGCAGCAAGGTCCAACGCACCACCTTGCGCCACCTGGCAAGGCAGCACAACTTACGCTTATATGTAAATTATCACAAGTATGGCAGTACTGTGGGACCCTAGCAAGGGTTTGGCCACAGCAAGGACCAGCTGGGCAACACTTGTGCAGGCTGAGGGACCTAAAGTTTCTACGATACATGCTGCTTTTGCTCTTCACCACTGCTTTTGCGCACCTCCTCAGGTACCAGTGCACAGCCCATTACCCTAGGGTGCAGCTCTTTGGCCGCCAGCTCAGCAATGCTCCTGCCCCCGTGGCCGTCAAATATAGCCATGAAGGAAACCCTGCGCAAGGTTTTATGTGTGGGTCACGGCTACTCAGGACTTGACTCAAGGCTCATGGCTACTCAGACTTTCGAGTCAGAGTCTGATCCATGGCTGCAGGCTGTCGTGGGGATTGCATGTACAGTTCAGCTGTGGCGGGGTTGCACTTCAAGTGCGGGGGGTTTGAGGATGGCTGTGGGGGAGGTTGGGAGGTGGCATTCCATTACCCCTCGTTGCATGAACGTGTCAAACTGTATGATTGGCTGGCAGGCAACTGTGCTCACAGCCAAAAGGCTTTGATCGGAGCCAGATGGCTGGAACACCAACGGTGTCAATGCAACGCGGTAACCATTAATATGCCCTACTTTGCTCAACCCCCATTCCGTCAACGGCAGGAATACATTCACCACACCACCACCATCACCACCATCGGCCCCCCACCCACCTGGTTGGAAGGTGTTGGTGCTGCCGCGCGTCCTGCGTGATCACCCACACATCTGCACACACACACGCACATCGGCTTGGCGCCATGCACCATGCCATGTCACAACCTCTGGTTTCTGAAAAGGAACACGATCCAGGATGCAGTGTCACATGCTGTGTGCCTGCCTGTTCAGGGCGTTTTCAGACAACAGGTATCACTGCGCTTTGTCCTGTCAGATATTTTTGTCCATCAGTATCAGTTTTTGCAAGCAAATCAATCATTTTAAAAATGACAGGCAAGTAAGAATGACACGCAAAAGAATTATTTTAAAAATGTTTACTAAAACGATCACAGATTCTGGACAATAGGACTTAAATATATCACGACATGTGATATATTAATGTCCTCCTGTTCTGGAATGAATAATAGGCAAAATAATTGCTATTTTGCATGAGTTCTACTGCGCACCTTCCATGCATGGCCTGCTGCCTTTGTCCTCGCTGGCAGCAACCTCTATACTTACTCCGTTGCCTGCCAAGCCACCTGACTGGCTGGCAGGCTGTGCACTTGGCCCTGGTTGGCCGGCTGGCGGTGTGGCACCCGCTGATTGGTTGGTGCTGGCGGGTGGGGTGATGGTGGGTTGGGTCGGGTGGCTGGTGGAGGCTGAGTGGCTGGTGGCGGGTGGGTACGGGCGGGTGCCTGCTTTGGCGGGGGCGGATAGAGAGGTCGCGTGAGATGGTAATGCCACTGTTGACACAAAAAACTGGCAACCAGTTTTGCTCGCAAGCAGCAGAGAGGGTATAAAAACTGCGATTACTTGTTACCAGCTGACCGCTCAGCTGGTAGGGCCTCATGGGTGGTGCGGGGGGGTGTATCCTACATGGGGGCCACCAGAAGTTTTACAAGTGACCGTGACCCCAATGACCTTCATGTTCCATCAGGCTAGTGTGGTGAAACCTTGCAAACAATACCTGTGAGAACGGAGTCTGCACGAACACGCTTGTTGTCGCTTTCCTTGATTGGCCCTTGGGTGTTCCTTTTAAACCCTGGTGTCAGCCTGTCCATGCTCGCACCAGCAACTGAGGGCGCTAGTGTGTGTGGTGATTGGGGTTTGATGGGTAGATTGGACACAGCAGTCGTGCTGGAAGGGTCGTCCAAGTCAGCAAACATGTCATCATCTGAGGCCATTGTTGTGGCATGCAAGTTTGGTGTATGGCTATGAGTGGTACCCGCGACGGCGTGAGTTGCAAATTCTGGACAACCCACTTGAGCTGTATTTGTCACAGTCGGTGTTAAGGTGCCAGCTTTGAGTGAAAGCTGATTGAATGCATGCATGCATGTGGGTTTGATATTATTTTAATTTTGTATTTCCACGTTGCCAGTACTTTGCAAGCTGAAGAAATAGCGTTAATAGCTGTCCGATTTCCCTGTGACAACAACTTGTTGAACAAGACTTAACCAGTTGATGTTCTATCTGTATGGAAAAAAGACTTCGCCACTGCAGAGGTTTTCAACAGAGACAGGTCAACCGCCCCAAAATGCTCGTGATGTCAACACACGAACCAGCCCTTCACGTCAACCAAGCAACACAGTCCCCTTCTCGTTGAACCCGTCTCATAGTGTAGGCTGTTCTGATGGACGTCTCTAGTCAATTACAAAACCTTCGCAGCCTGGTCCAGGACTGCATCGGGAAGCACCTGTACGAGTCAG
Source organism: Heterotrichella gracilis (assembly GCA_032358255.1). Classification (NCBI taxonomy): domain Eukaryota; class Xanthophyceae; order Tribonematales; family Xanthonemataceae; genus Heterotrichella; species Heterotrichella gracilis. The sequence continues at coordinate 11,904 of JAULBX010025220.1, read as the reverse complement.
CAGCCTTCTTTGCGGACAAGCTGGTCACTCTCAGCGATTCCGACCCAGCGGATGTGTTCCTACTTGCTCAGGTGACTGCGTAACGGGGTTGGAGCACTGTATTTTGATTACTGGGCTGTTAACGAATGGGCTAATGAGTGTCATGATGGGTGAACTCCCCACACTGCGCCTTGCCATGGCATCCATATTAAGTCTGATTGTATAGATGGTATTGGTGTACGACGTGTAGAACTTTGAAAAGCACAGCAGTTTTCGTATCATATGCATGCATATGCCCACGGTCACTTCATAGTTCAAGATGCACAAGTCAACCCGGCTGACACTCTGGTACCATACGAACCTGCTCCCCGCCTTCCCACAAACCTACACCCTGAGCAAACCCTTCATAAAGCGTAAATTCCCGTTCTTTTTCAAACCTCGGACTGCCACGGGGTCTGCCGGTGACCCTCCTGAACACAAGCCCCGCCCCGCAGTCTTATTTCCTGAGCGGCCAGTACCGGCGCTGCCTGGTGCTGCTGCGCGCCAGCCCCTGGCTGGAGGGCGAGGTGGGCTTCCGCCACCTGGCGGCCAGGTGCCTGGCTGAGGCGGGGGAGTGGGAGGAATGCCTGGCTGTGCTGGGGGGGTGGGAGGCGGAGGAGGCCGACCTGGCGGAGCTGGAGGTGGGTGACAGTGGGCTTTTGTGCTGTGTAGGGTTTGGTAGGTGTAGGGGAGGGTTAGATGGCTTTTGTGAGGGCTTTGGCCACCTGGTGGCCAGGTGCCTGGCCGAGGCGGGGGAGTGGGAGGATTGCTAGGTGGTCCTGAGGAGGATACGGAGGAGGCGAACCTAGCACAGCTGGAGGTGGTTGAGTGGGGCTTTTCCGTGTGTGTGTGTGAGGCTTTTGAGAGGGTCTCGGAGTTAATTTATGGAGGGGGTTGCGCCTGGCTGAGTGAGAGGGGTGCCTGGCGATGCTGGGGCGTGTGGGCCTATTTGCAGCACAACATTTAGCCTGAGGGTAGGTCTCTCCCGAGCCAACCTGTCTGCACTGTGTACAGCGCGTATGCAACCGTGTACAACTGTATTTTACGCCACCTTTTCGGTGTAAAAAAGCCGCTCTATACAGCCCTACCTGCACACCTGTGTATGAAACATTTTGTGACCTGCGTCTTGGCCCGCTGAAATGCATGCGAATGGTCTTCCTTTGACTTGTTCTTTGATGCAGCACAACGGGCGGCCTGAGGGTGAGTCCACCCCTGGTCGCGAGCTGAGCCTGCGGTGCGCAGTGTACCTGCTGCGGGGGAGGGTGTACACGCAGTTGGAGAACCTGCCTCGTGCCGCAACCTGGTATGGTGCGGCGCTGAAAGTGGACCCATACTGCTATGAGGTGAGGAAAGCCTAGTGGAATGGGAGGGGAAACCATAGGGACGGTGAAGGCCTTAGAAACCCTAGGGTGTGAACCGTTAGGGTGTATGCGCAGCTAGAGAAGCTAACCCGCTTAGCTATCTGAGATGGTGCGGCACTGAAGGGTGATGCTTACTGCTACATGGCGAGGCAGTTTAGGGTTTAGAGTGTAGGATTTCCTCCTTGGGAGGAGGAGGTCCATCTAGGGTTTCGTCCAGTCTGTCCCCGCACCACGTGGTGTATGCAGGCGTTCCAAGTACTAACGGCCGTTGCATGAAATCTGTGGAGGGGTTTGCACATGTTGCAGGCTTCCAGGCACTGGTTGCCGGCCACGTGGCTTTCTAGATATTTAGGGTGTTTTGATGGGTTTGTGAAGCTTGTCGTCCACTTGCAGGCCTTCCAGGCGCTTGTCGAGGGCCACATGCTGGGGCGGGACGCTGAGTCATCGCTGATGGATGAGCTGGCGGAGGCGCTGGGGCAAGGGGGGGCATGGCTGGCGGCAATGTACCGGGTCAAGGGGAAAAAGGTGGGGCAGAGGGGGGCAGGGGAGGGGAAGGGGTGGATGGCCGATGGGTGCGCGCTTTGCACAGCTGCCAGGCACTGGGTCAAGAGGGGACAAGTGGGTTAAGACAAGGAGTGGGGACACACCGAGTCAATTCTGAATGGATGAGGTGGCGGGGGGCTGGGGCAAGGCGGGGCATGGCTAGCGGGCATGTAGAGGGTCAAGGGGAAAGAACTAGGGTGGGGATGGGGGAGTGGGGAGGGGATGGATGTGCATGTGTGCGGGCGGGATATTAGATAGTATTTTGCATGTCACAAAAACGTGCAAAAGCGAGAAGCAGCTAATGGCGCCGATGCCAGGGCAGGAAGCCTGAACAAAAAACTCTGCCAAATGTTGTCAATGGCCCTGAGGCGAAAGTCAACATGTCGGGTTTTGTGTGGTGCAGTACAAGGGCCAGAAGCAGCTGCAGGGACTACTGGACCAGCTGGAGGCGCCGGCAAGCAGCTTGCAGGAAAACCCTAGCGAAAACCCTGCCGGGAACCCCGGTGGCAACCCCGGTGACCCGCACGCCGTGGCTTCCACGCCGTGGCAGCCCAGCACCAGGCTCAACACTGCACAAGGTAAGCATATTGGTATTAATTTATAAAATTTTGATTAATTGTTATTTTATCATCTATTGGTAGGGATGTCATCCTCTGGAGCCCTAGCCTTTAACCCCAACCATGAACCTGCACTTCGAACCCTATAAGTTTGTGCACCTATGGACCCTGGCCGCCATCATAACAATGAATCCTCATGGTAATATGAGCCGTAATGTAATATGTTAGTGTAAGTAATATTTACAATTCCTGGCCAGTCAACCCTCCTGCATGCTCGCAGGCTATGCGACTAGCGCCGCCCCGGTGAAGATTCCCCCTCCTCATTTTCCTGGTGACACCCCCCTGGGAGGCACACACCGCGGCGGTGACGTGGACATGCACACACCGGAGGGTGGTGGGGATGGGGGGGTAGGCGGGGAGGCATCCACCTCCGGATACGGGCTCAAGGTGGGTAGGGGATGGGGTGTGTACAGTGACAGTAGAAGTAATTAGTTACATGCATTCCAGCAATACAGCCACATTAGCAGTCAGTCTTGCACATGCGGCGCCAAGCAGCTCTTTCCTGGCACTGTTTGTAACTCCTGCGATCTACGCGATTCAAGGTCCTGCTGATTGAATAAGGTCGGGCCACGTGGCCCTTGGCTTACCTACCCCTTTACCCTCCCTACCCTACCAAACACCACAGTAGCAGTGCCAGGGTTGTACCAGGTTGCAGGGCAGTTGGCAGCGGTCGGTTGAGGTGCCCTGGGACAACGGTACCTAGATCCTAAAGTGCGTAACCTTCTTGTGCTCTCCTGCTGAGCAGACCTGGTCTACCGCCAGAGCCACATCGCCACGTCTCCCCACCACCACACCAAATCATCCATTCACCACCACCCACACGCAATCAAGTGCCCCCTGTCACCCCCATCCTCCCTCCCACCACGCCCGCAGGGTAATCTTGATGTCCTGTCCTGCCGAGCCGACCTTGCGTACCACCAGGGCCACACCGCCCGCGCCTACCGCATCACCTCCGCCATACTGGCCCAGGACCCCTATGCACTCCATTGCCTGCCGCTGCACGTGGCTGCCGCAACTGAGCTGGGCCACAAGGGGGAGCTGTTCAAGAGGGGACACAGGTGAGAACTGAGCATAAATCCCTAAAGGTGAAGCCCTACAACTGCAATGGCAGGAGCCATAAAACCCTAAAGAAAACCCCTTCAACCACTACAAGTAAGTAAATGCATTCCAGCTTTTGCAGCCAGATTAGCATGCCTTGGTATCAGCCCACTCCAACGGCCAAGGCTTGTCCAACACTGTTCCAGTGTGGCAGATGGTGGCCAAGCAGACATGCCGCTTACCACACTGTCGTGCTACTCATTTTCAGGCGACAACGGTTCATGGGAATACGCGATAAATTGCCTTCATCGCGAGTCAAATCTTTGACCTCTCGCACCAATTTTTAACTTGATGCCAGTGGCTGGGTGTATCTTTGGGGGGTGGGTAACTCTATAAACCCTCCTCCAAAACCCTGTTGCGCACCCTCTTTACAGGCTGATCGAGGGATACCGCGGAATGATCGCGCTCGGTATGTGTGCTGGCTGGCGGTGGGCTGCTCTAGCTGTGCACAGGCCAGCCCTCAGTGGCGCCTCTACCTTAGGAAAATCTCACCCAATATACACCAAACCCTATCAAAACCCTCCTGCAGGCTGACCGAGGAATACCCTACTCGGGGCGTGTCGTGGCTTGCGGTGGGCTGCTACTACCTGTGCACCGGCCAGCCCTCAGTGGCGCGGCGATACCTGGGTAAAGCAACCCTGCTGGATCGGGGTGGTGCGGCGGCGTGGCTAGCGTTTGCGCACGCATTTGCCCTGCAGGATGAGAGCGACCAGGTGTGTATGGGGTGCTTGGTGAAAGCTACACTGTACTCCAAACCCTACAGTATACCCTACTGCCTGTGCATCGGTTAGCCCTCTGTTGCATGGACCTACCTGGGTACAGCAACCCTGCTGAACCAGAGGGGTACGGCGGCCTGGGTGGCGTTTGCGCACGGAGTTGCCGTGCAGGATTAGAGCAATTAGGTGGGGCGTTGGGGGGTGGAAGTGGTGGATATTATGGGTGAAGCTGCCATGTGTAGGGGGTGGGATGGCATACAAGCGAAATGCTCACCCGACCCCCCCCTCAAACCTCTAAACCCTAGATCAAAACCCTTCCCTAAAGCCTATATCATCCCTGCAGGCCATGTCTGCCTACCGCACCTCTGCCCGCCTGTTCCCTGGGCTGCATCTCCCGCTGCTGGGCATGGGCATGGAGTACGCGCGCATGAGCAGCTGCCACCTGGCGCAGCAGTGCTTCGTGCAGGTGGGGCATGGTTTAGAGTTTGGGTTAGGACTTGCAATGGGGAGGGTTTTGGTTGGGGCACGGGCAGCTGCCACCTGGCAAAGCAGTGCTTTTCTGCAGGTGGGGTGTGCATTTCTGTCGTCCGTCACTGTGCTTGTTCTGCCATTTGCAGATCATCACACTCACCGTACCCACCTCACTTGCACACTCCCCACCCCTCCGACGGCATCCACCTCTGCCCTATGGCTGTAATTGCCCACAGCCAACGATCTGGAGTACTGGCATTTATGCAAAGACACCGCTCCCCCTGTCACATTGCTTGCACACCTTCCATCTCCTCCCCCACTCCCTCACCCACCACTCTCCACCTGCCAGGCCTTCAAGCTGTGCCCCTGCGACCCCCTCACAGCAAACGAGCTGGGGGTACTGGCATTCAGGGAGGGGCACTATGACACCGCTGCATCGTGGCTGTGCAGAGCACTGGACCTACTGAAGGAGCAGGGCGCAGAAGGTGTGCTTGGGGTTTTGGCTAGGGTAGTGGCGGTTGGCAGGACAACGCTTACATAAGGTTGATTGGGTGTGGTCATGGTGTCCGAATTCAAGGAAAGGCATTATGAGACTGGGGGATCGTGGCACATGATCTACGCTGTCAAACAAGGGGTGGAAAGTGTGTGCTGGGGCCTGTCTAGGGTTGCGTGATGGTTTAGGGCATGGTTGCTGTGATTTGGGTGCTGCTGCTGCTGCTGCTGATGATGATGATGATGGCAAGACAATAAGCGATAAGGAATAATATTGACTATCAAGAGTACCTACACCTGTGGGTCATCGCGCAAAATTACTGATTTGCCCGCGTGACGGTCATATAAATATCATTCGCCGCTGCCCGCAGCTGCGTGACAGATTTTGGGGAATGCCTGCGCGATAGTAAAAAATATGCCGACGGTCGTGAAGCAGCTACTTTGCAGTCTTGCAGTTCGCAAAGTTCATTTCAACGCCTGTTAATGCTGCGTACGACTTTTTACATAGCACGGTGTGCTTTGCACGACCATTTACCAGTGCGGGAAGTGAAGAAAAAACCAAATCCCTGCTGGATGAGGCGCGGGATGCAATAATGATTTATTACGGGGTTTGGGGTGGTGCAAGATATATCTATTAATTACAATTTTGAGGGGTGCGGGATGGGTTCACAGGCGTACATTAATCTGTGCAGGGTGCTGGTGACCTTGCATGGTGTTGGTGAACCTTGCCCACTGCCAGCGCAAGCAGGGCCGACTGGTCGAGACAGCAGCCGTCCCGGTAGGATAACTGATGATGACACTGGTTTAAATCTATGCAGGGTGGGAGGTGACGCTTGTGAACCTTGCCCATTGCCGGCGCAAGCAGGGGCGGCTTGCAGAGGCTGCAGCCACCTACAGTGCGGCACTGAGGGTCAGCCCCGCGCACCCTTCCACCTATGCAGCGCTGGCCTTCACGCAGCATCTTGGGGGGGACAGGGGGGCAGCGATAGAGAACTACCACAAGGTGGGTGGATGGAGGGTGGTAGGGGAGGAGTGGGGGGAATGCTTTTGGGGGGTGTCTGAGGTTATCAGGCACTGTTAGAATGCAACGCTTTCTTCTGCAAGTAACCAGTTTTTTCTCTTGCGCAACACGCCTTGCACCCACCCACCCACCATCTCCTCCCGTGCTCAAGCTTTTCAGCCTTCCACACCTTGCACTTAGCGCCTACAGTGAGAAGAACCCTTTATATGTCCCTTGCCCTCCTCACAACCATGCACCCGCCCCTCTGATCATTAACCCACCCCTCCCGGCTCTTTACCCCACCTCAACCCTCCCCCCACTGCAGGCGCTTGGCCTGCGCCCCGATGACACCTTCTGCCAGTCCATGCTCACGCAGGCACTGGAGGAGGATTGCGCAGGGGGGGTGATGGGGGGATAGAGTTCAGGGGTAGTGAACTGCGGAGAGGGTGGGTGGAGGGCTAGGCGCAGGGGGAGAAGGAACCTTGCGAAGTGTGGAGGAGGGCAGAAATGTGTGCTGTGGACCGGCCCAGGTGTTGACTTCCTGGTCCCTTGCTAGCGCTTTTGGGAGCCCATCGCGCATGCATGCATTTTTGGGAAGATGGTCTCAGCTGATGGAACCAGATTGACGTGGTTTTGGGTGCTATATTGTTTACTGTTGGGATATGGAGATGGGCGCCACCCGTAAGGCTGGCTACCTACTATGTGCACAGGCTTTTGAACTACACAGGGTGCGAATAAAAATATACGTTGTTAATTTATTCACCAGTGGCCACGCTGTGCAATGGCGCAAGCACTTGATTGCCTTGAAGACAACCGGATATGGCAGCGGACTGTAGCTACCAAGCGGCTCTGTACCGGTATGAAGGAGGAGTCCTCATGACCCTACCAGATACCCTAGCTGAGGGTTTGCGTGTGATTTTGGGTTTGCACCACTTGCAACCTCCACCATGTACCCCACCAACCCCCCTTGCGCTGGCTGCCATGCACAAGCTGTTGAGCATTGCCAATGGGGGCAAACACCAGCTACAAAAGTCTCTGCTGCAGTCCAATTGATTTTAACTCCGCCAAGAGGGACCCATAAAAAAGCGCAAGTGGCAGCCCCTTCAAGCGCCTTCCAAACAAGGTTCCCATCGCCGGGACCCTGTCCACCGTGATGTATACAGGCCTACCCTGGGATCGTCCACGAGGGAGGCAAGCATGCCTGGGTATGGCAGGCATGAACATGTTCAATACATTCTTTGGTGTGCGTACGAGTAAACTCCACCTGGCCCTATGGAACCAGCTGGGTCTGCGCCCTTGGATATGATTTGGCTTGCGGCGATGGGCGGCTGGGCGTGGCGCACCCATCAGCAGGTCCAGCGCCGGAACAGAAAGCCGATTAGTGGAGAAGGTGCACAAACGAGCATCGGCTGGGTTGTTTCACAGGCTATTACAGGAATTTACAGGAATTTTGAGACAGTCATGAGGGAGCCAACCCGGGCTCATTACACTGTTGTTTCACTGATAGCTATTGTTTCACTGATAGCCGCCGCCGGGGCCCGGAGCTTTAATTCCAACACAGGTCGCATGCGCAGCCCCGCAAGCGTCCGTCCTTGACCCAGGGCCATTATTCTCGTTGAAAACTGGTAGCCTGCAGCAGCAGCGCAGACTCTGACTCACTACTCTTTTATTCTGTATACGCACATTGAAGTTTCTTATGGCCCAGGTTTGTAGTAGAGGCTACGAAAATGCACGCTTGCACGCTTACATTTATGATGTGTGGACGGCATTTGACAAGGATGCATGTTGAATGCACTGATCAGCATGTACATGAATGTGTGAAGTGTAACATCTAGCTTGAAAGTCATGTATATTCCAAAGATAATGCGTGGCAACGTTGTACTGCTATGTACTGATAGCCAGACAGCATCCCGGTAGCTGCGTGCATCAAACCCCAGTCAAACTGCCGTCAATGGCCTGAGGAACCCCACCAGAACCTTAGCTAGGTACTGACCTGTTCCTCCGCCTAGATTGCGTTGCGTTTCCTGCGCACGTTGGGCTAATTTGGGAGTGATCATGCTTGCCCTCTATCTCCTGTCTGATGGTGGGTTGTTGGTTTATAAGCTGGAGTCTGCATTGGCAAGTGACTTTGCACAGTGTACATCCACCATTTCTGGATGGGTACAGAATCCAACTCTTGCTTGAATTTACGCAGACGGCATGTGTTGGACGGACAGTTGGACTAAATGAAGTCACCTCGCTTGCTGAATAGTCTGTCAATTTATTATAATAAAGCATTATGGGGCCAACTGGCCCCACATATGCTAGCAAAGGAGCTAGATACGTGTTTTCCCAGGAACGCAAATTGGAAGGTTGTTGTAAACACCATAGCGGTGGCAGCTAGAAACACAATGTCTGGAACGTTGCACAGATGAAATCTCTAGGCATAGGCAACGTGGTACCTGAATGCTGAATGTCTGGGCCAGCTTTTTACTTGAAGTTGACCCAGCCAGTGTTATTGAACTGTTGCAAGACGCACAGAATAAATTTGTTTCGTGCTGCGAGGTGCCATGAAAACTCGATGATTGCTTTCATAACATAAATCTCTTACTTTGCAGGCCAGGAACTAGACTCCACTTATCATTTTTATGCAGGCAGGTGGACAGAATTCCTTTGCGTAATTCTTGTCACAAACAGACAATTGTTTCCACATTCGCATGTTTGAATATAACCTCATCTGGCCCCAGGCCTCACCCTTGGGGCGGGGGGTGTCCCATGATACTGCGGCAGCCAATCAGCCCCGGGGCGCAAGCGCACTCTTGGCAACCCATCATGGATGTTACGGTAACATCCATGGAGGAGCTGGCAGCGAGCAGCTACATTGAAAGAGCAATAGTTTCATACCACAAGTCTCGCTGAGAATGGCATCACAAGCGCAAGTAAAAAAAATGCGCACATATTGACATGCGTGGTGGCACTCTTGGCGACAGTCCTTCAATTATGGCTTCATTAATTCATTGTTGTTTTACAAGGCGATGTGAATGAGTTTGATTTGCCACTGGCAACCGCCTCTCCAACAATGTAATGGGCTTGGGTTGGCTCCTTCTAGCGCCAAGGGCTGTGACTTGAGCTAGGCGGCTACATAAGTAAATCAGCAATACTACTGCTATGAATCATTGTCCATACATAGTAATTATTTAGATACGCGGCGCTGGGTATTGTACCACAGCTGAGCTTTATTTATCCAATGAATAGGGCGCATGCACGGGCCGCCCAGCGATTGTTCAGCCCCAATGATGTGCAATCAGCGGGCCATGCGTCACTTCCCGTGCAACCACTGCGCACAATAGCACAGACAGTATAATCCATGTGAAAATAACAGTGCCGTGCACACAAAGATAGAGCAATAGGACAGATCGCGCACTTGGAAGCACATAAGCAATGGGCTGGGTTTGCTGAGCAGACTTTGCTCTGAAGGAGCTAGGTGCGTTGAATCCGTCACTGTGTAAGCACTCCACAAGACAGGGCTGGCTGGTGCAAGGATATGGGGCTGGCCCTGGGTGCCTATCCGGCTGTATTGCAAGAAGCTTGTTATGACTCTCAAATCACTTACTGATGCGCACGCACAGGCAAGTGCCGCAGTGTGAGGGCCCACTGCTCAGAAGCAATGTATAATCTGCCTGCGCGACAATTCTAAAATACTAACGGCCTGCGCGGTGTTGGAATTAATTTAAATACTCATGCGCGGGGGTCTGCACTGTGCTGAAAGTAATTGGATTACAGCCTGCACGATAGCATCTAGAAAGCGCACGACACGGTGCGCAACTGCCTGCGCTTTGTTGTTATTAAATAGAAGATAATCTGCCTGCGCGACATTTTTTAAAATAGTTATGGCCTGCGCGGTGTTGAAAATAAACCAATTACTCATGGGCGGGGGTCTCCGCTGTGCTGGCATTTCTTGGTTTACGGCCTGCATGATAGCATCTAGAAAGCGCACGACACGGTGCGCGACAGCCTGCGCTTTGCCGTTATTGAATAGAATGTAATCTGCCTGCGCAACAATTTTTAAAATAATTATGGCCTGCGCGGTGTCGAAGATAAACCAATTACTCATGGGCGGGGGTCTCCGCTGTGCTGATATTTATTGGGTTACGGCCTGCATGATAGCATCTGGAAAGCGCACGACAGCCAGCGCGTCGCCGTTCTTGAATATAATTTACTGGACGTGCCCAAATATTCAAACTTGTTTCAAACAAGGCTTTGACTAGCAGGATTCTGACCTGGCGGGTGGCGGGTGGCAACAGGAATGGCATTTTATGGTGCGCGGTAGGGTGCGGGTGGCATTTTATATTAGGCTTTCTCAAGTTGCGCGGTGGGCCGCCTTCACTGGTCTGGGTAGTATGTTTTAAATATCCTGTAGGTTTTTGTACTAGGGTCGAAAACTGGGCGCCTGTATAGCCAGGCAAGCGCTGGCTCTGTACCAGGGCCCATACCCGGTGGCGCGCACCCAGCAGACCACACACCACTTTTACTGCCGCCACCATGCAGCAGCAGCGCAGGCCGCCTGTGCTATTTTTTGGTACTGATATCTGCGCAGCCAAAATTTAAGTGTACCGGGCTGGTTGTGAAACAAGAAATGTGTGCCGCTTACCACGCCGTGCAGTGGCACTACCGTGCAGGTAATTGTTTGGTAGACGAGATGATGTGGTAGCGATGCGCGCTACGCTGAGCCATTACAGCGGCTATCATGAAGTTTGCTGGTTTTTAGACAGCATACCCGGAAGCTGCAGCTCACTGAACCAGGCCATCCCCGGCAGTCTCATACCATGTTTGTTACCCGCACTTCGAGCAGCAGCAGAGCAGACCGCCCATGAGGCTGGCTACCTACTATGTGCACATGCTTTTGAGCTACACAGGGTGTGAGTAAAAATGTCCTTTGTTAATTTATTCACCAGTGGCCACGCTGCGCAATGGCGCAGGAACTTGATTGGGTTGAAGGCAACCGGATATGGCAGCGGCTCTGTACCGGTTTGAAGAAGGAGTCCTCATGACCCTATCAAATATACGGGGTCGTGGCCTCCCGGTCGAATTTTTTTCTGTCTGGTTTGGTTTGGTTATTGTAATATAATACGGGGTCGTGGCCTCCCGGTCGAAATTTTTTCTGTCTGGTTTGGCTCGGTTATTGTAATTTAAAAATTGTACGCTAAGCAAAAAGCAGTGTACCACTGTATGTTCACATTGCAGAATGTGACACGTTGCTGCAAAAGCTGTGAAAAGCTGGGTGCACAGTAGGTAATAGCACATGGTCCAGTTGCCCACCGCCTTCGCTGCGCTTGGCGGCTGGTTGGTAAACATGTTTAGGCACTTAATTCTGTACCTGCCCTGAGCAGTAGCAACAACAAATCAGTTATTATTGTTAGCATTATTGTTAAATACACCCACTGAATAATGTCAGCATTATTGTTAAATACACCCACTGAGTAATCTGGTATATAGGTGCTGAACAAACTGAGCAACACCAAATCACTTCTACGAATTTTTTTATCCCCGAAGGGGTAAAAAAATTTGATTGGGGGGGGAATCGACCTACCAGTTCAGCCTAAAAAAAT
>JAULBX010025209.1:0-65758 GCA_032358255.1 Heterotrichella gracilis | reverse complement strand
CTCGGTGCGCTCCGCTGCGCCTCGCGCCCCATTCGCATGCTTTTTGTAGGGCATGCATTGGGGGGTGTATGACTTTCTTTGACCAGTTTAAACTCAACCTGTCAAGCCGCGGCCTCTCTGGGGGGCCAATAAGAACCAAATTAGCCAGGTAAGCAGGCCCTGATGGGTGCAGGTGGTCTCGGCTCGACACGGATTTTGCAAACACCTGACAAACCTTACTCAGTTACGTGGCTCCCACTGTAGAACCACGTAATCAAATTGCTTTACTCAAGTTTAGTCAAGGACTGTGTTCCCCAACACAGTGCTTTTACGCATGCTTTATTTACCCTCCACTTGAATATATAATTTAACAAAATAAACAAAAACAGCAACAAAAATCTTTGGAATATCAGGGTGCCAAGACTACTGAGACAGTGCACTCCTTTGCTCCCACTCCCCCCTCATCCCCTATTCAAACCCCCCCTTCAGCTCCAACGCTGCGTCCCAACCCAGCAACGCACTCCTCGGAAACTGTCACGTGCACTACTTGGATTCTGGAAGATGAAGCGGTGCACTTGGAGCCACCCTTTACAGTAATTCGGCACCACCCCCTTCCAGCATCGCCTGCTGCCCCTCCAGCAGATCCGCAACCCGCCGGGTAAGCTCAGACACCTGCATGCCAGTTGGTAGTCAGTCACCTGCTTTTGTGGCCTGGGCCAGCCGATTTCTTTGATTACTTAGTCAGTTGTATTTACTTAGTCAGCCAGTTAGATGATCAGCCATTAGGTTACTTGCAAGCGGCTGTTGGTTCGTTACCTAGGCAGCCAGTTGCCTTAGTTAGCCACATGCATTGCAGCAGCGCAGCCAGATCAACAATCTGTCCTACAGCCTCAACCAGGGCCACTGTATACCACCTCTGGACCAGCGGATATAACACCTCTAGAAAACCCTATCCTTGTCCTATCCTAGGGTTCCTTAAAAGCACCCCTGCAAGCCTTTCCAAGGATCCCCACCTGCGCCGCATATGCTCCAACCACTGCCCATTTTTCATCCTCGCATTGCTGTGTTTCCAGCCTGGCGCATGCCGCCTCCTGCCTTGCTACGTCGCATGCGCCACATGCCTCCGCCAATCTTTTGCCAAGATGGTCTATTCCAGCAATCACCGCAGAGGGGAGGTCGCGGGGGTTGGGCGCAGGGAAGGGGTGCGTGGCAAATTGTGCAATCCTGGGGGTGTGGGAGGGGGGGGTGGCATCTGAGGGGATGGCTGGCACAAACTGTGTGGGGGGGGGATGGGTGTATCGTTTTGGTGCTGGTTTAAGTGAAGTCATGGCGCCTGAAGTCATCCCAGGATTCTTGGGAGGGTGCCATGTCCCAGATGATCCTCCGCTTCATTGGCTCAAAAACGGATTTCACAGTAAAGCAATGCCCCTTGCGCTACGCTGGGTGTGCGGATGGGGTGGCGCTGCCCGCATTGCTGGGGGTACCTTGCTGCAAGGGTTGGGGGTGGTGGGCAATGCTTGCAAGGGTCCAATTGCAACCGCACAGGAAGGCGTCCCACACACGCCGGGCGAGGGAACCACACATGCAAATATACCACACCACACTGCCGCCACCACCACCACTACCACCACCACCACCGCCCCACCTGTCCCACGCCGCCTCCAGCGCCCCCCTCAGCCCCTCCACCTGGCCCACCAGCCCCTCCACCCGCCCCCCCACCTCCGCAGCAGCTGCCGCGCTGTCGCGCTGCAGTGCCGCCACCTGGCGCCTGAGGTGGCCAATGAGTGCCCCCATGTGGGCCCCCATGTGCTCGTGCAAATCCAGCTGGCGCTCCATGGCGTGCACCAGGGACTGGTGCTGGGCCAGCTCCGCGGTCAAGGACTGCAAATACATAAAAAATTTCAGTGAAAACATATCATCTTTGGAAAAATTCCAAGTAAACCTACAATACTAATAGCAATTGCATCTATATTACGGGCATGTCCAGCTGGCGCTCTATGGCGTGCACCAGACGTTGGTGCTGGTAGCTTGGCAGTCAAGGATACCATAGAACATTCATTACCACGCTGTTTATAAAATTTAGTAAAAATAAATGAATATTGGTGAAATCTGATACACAGATTCGGTTCAAGTTGAGGGGGGTTTTGGGATGGAGGCGGGGAGGCGGCGCTGTGTGCACTCAAAATCGTGTGCGTATGTGTACACAATCCCTTCCAGCTCTGCCCTTTCCTCTGCACCCACCTGCAGCAGCTGCGCACTGCATGGCTTCCCCTGGGCCTGGGCCTGCCCTTGCGCCCCTTGCGCCAGCGCTTCTCTCCCCCGGATGTCAGCCTGATTGTTACCCGGCGCCAAGCGTGCGCCCTGCACTGGATGCGGCTCACAGCCTGCACCATTGTAAGCACCCTCTGGAGGGACCAGGCTGCTGCCATTTGGCCCCCGATCCAGTGTGTGCGTGAGCACGGGAGACCCCCTCGTTGGGTGCGCCAGCATTAGACGGTCCTGATTGCTGCCCTTGGGCCCCTGTGCCGCCCCACCCCCCGACGCTTGCGCCGGCACGGGGGAACCCCTCCGTCCTCCCAACCCCCGCCGCTGGGCCTCCGTGAGCGCCGCCTGTAGCCTCTCCACCACCCGCACCCGCTGATCGGCCAGGGTGGCAGCACCCGCCAGCTGGCGCTGCAAGTCTCGCACTCGAATGCCCGAGGGAGACCCGTGGGTGTGTGGCTGTGGCTGTGGCTGTGGTGGGGGGTAGGGCTGGTATGGGTGCTGGGGGCGGGAGTGGGGCTGCTGTTGTGGGTGGTGGGGTGGGGGGTGCTGGTGCGCTGGTGGCTGAGGCTGCTGCTGTTGTCGAGGATTGGCCTGTGTAACGCGGAGGCACAAGGGTAAATTATATGCTAGCTACAATGCGCTGGGAAGGGAAATGGTGGAACAGAGCACAAATTCGCATGGTCGCCTGCCGATGCAGCTTGAAAGCATCACACATCTGCGACCCCTAGTTACCACCCCAGCCACCAAACCCAACATAAGCACGCAACCAAATCAATGCAGAACAAAACTCATAATCATAATAAAAATTTCAGCAGTTATCATCAGCTGCAACAAAGACACAGTCCTCCCACCTTCAGTGCCTGTGCAGGCTTAAAAACAATACAATAGTAATAAACATCAAATTTCTAATAATATCAACACCAGTCCTCCCACCTTGAGAGCCTGTGCCAGCTGCCTGCTAGTCCCCACCAGCTCCTGCTGCAGGGAGCAGATGAGCGCATCCTGGGAAACAAGCTGGGACAGGGCGGCGTCAAGCTGGTCCCCACGTGCCTCACGGGGACCCCCGCCGCCCGCCGCCACCGTCTGGGGGGGATCGCTGGCACGGTCACCAGGCTGGGGATCCACAGATGGCCCTTCCTGGGACAGCGAGGCATGAAGCTGGGGATTCCCATTGCCCGTCATCCCTTGCTGGGAATCTGTTGCCGCCGGCGACTGTGCAAGATCCACACCAGGCTCGGTGCGCAGCTCGGGATCCCCACCAATGGCTGCAATTGCCAAATCCAGCACGCCAAGCTGGGGATCCCCGTCGTCCCCTTGCTCCCCTCGCCAGTCCCCACCCACCGCCTCCGCCCACGCCCGCACCACCGCCCGCAGCCCCCGCACCCGCCTGCCACGCGACACCACCTGTGCCACGTGTGCCAGGTGGCGGCTGTGCCTGGCCCGCCACATGGCCTCCCGCCAGAGGTGCAGCGTGTGCTTGAGAAAGTGGCGGTGCGCGGCGTGGGCGGCGGCGCTTGATTCATTCACCGCGGTCATCCAGGCATGGAAGGCCTGGAAAATGAGAAGATTTCAGTTTGTGTTTAAGGGGACTAACAGATAATATCCCTTCAATCCATTGTAGGGAATTGGAAACCACAGGTCGTGCAGCCAGGGGTGCCACCAGGGGTGCAGCATGCGCATGGGGAAGTGGCAGCGCGGGGGTTTGTGAAGCCCTGGTTGGATGCGGATACTGCGATCAGGCTGACGTGAAAGGCGTAAAAAGCAGACTTTGCTTAATTTATCCCCTCCCACCCAATTTTCACCACCCCACACATCCTGCGCCATTTCCCCCACCCCCCACCTGTGTCCTCAGCACCTCCGCCCTGTGCGTCACCGCCGCCACCTCCCCCCCTCGCTTGCGCAGCCCAGCACCCACCGCCGCCACCCACCCCTCCCACGCCGCACCCAGCACCCGCAGCTGATGGGCCACCACCGCTCGCCGCATGGCTTGGCGGTGGGTGGTGCGGTGGGTGGTGGTGGTGCGCCAGGTGGTGAGGAGGGTGCGCAGCCAATGGCGGGCTGCCAAAGCCTGCAGGGGGAGGGCTTAGGTTTTAGGATTTGGCAACATCTGCATGGTTTGGGTTCGGGATTTAGGGTTCAAGGGGAGTTGTGGCGGTGGTGCCAGGAGGAGGAGGGTGTGCAGCCAATGGCGGGCTGCTAACGCCTGCACAAAGTGGGTTTAGGGTTTATGGTTTCACGAGTAGGGTTTAGCATGAGTGGTGTTTCGCCAGGAGGAGAGGAGGGTGCGCAGCCAATGGCGGGCTGCCAACGCCTGCAGGGTAGAGGGTTTGGGTTCAGGGTGGGTGCAGGGTTTGCCAACACCTTGTTCCTATAGGGTCTAGGGATTGCCAAAGCTGCATGGGATGGAGCGCACATTGCAGTTGCTATGATGTAGCAACTTGAAACACTGGTAGAGCGTGGCAGAGCGTGGGAGTGCATAGGGTTTCCTGCTGGGTCAAACAGGCATCTCCGTGCACTGGCCAAGATAACATGCATAATGCAGCCCCTCACCTTACTCTCCCTCCTGCGCGCCTCGCCCCCCACCTCCCCCTTCCACCCCCGCAGCATCCGCCCCATGCGCCGCCGCCCCGCCGCCGCCACGACCGCCCGCTCCGCCCCCCCCACCGCTGCTGCCCGCCACCACCCCGCCACCACCCGCCGCAGCACCCGCCGACGCCAATGCCCCTGCGCAAGCGCCACCTGGCGATCCCGCGGTGCCACATGCGCGCACATGTACCCTTTCCACGCCCCCATCGCCCGCCGCAGTGCTGCCATCTGGCAGTGGTAGGTGGCTAGTAGGGAGTCCCGGGGATCCGGCGGGGTTGCGGATGGGGATTGGGATGCGTGGGCTCGCCAGGCGGAGAAAACCCGGGTGGCGAGGGCGCGGGCTCGATGCGCGCCTGCTGTGGTGGTCTGGATCTCAGGAGCCTGGAGCAGGGAGGGATTGAAAGGTGAGGTCAGCAGGGGGTGGAACTTTGCCAGAAATGTGAAACCAACAGGTACGAGCTGGCCTCTTTTTATTTATGTTGTATTTTTTTTTTTATCAGACTGTGAAGTGTGTCTGTTCACGGTTCTGGGTATTGGGCTCAAAAGGACAATTCGGCCAAAACAAATCCTTCTAGTCACCCTAGGATACCCAAACCCCATCCCTACGGCACATCCACCCTGCTCCGTCACCCACCTGGCCTCATGCGTGTGCACCTGCCACGCATGCCAGGTGTCAGCCAGGCAGCGCGCATCACGCCTGGCCGCCAGCTGGCGCATCGCCACATGGCGCACTGTGGCCAGCCGCCACATGGCGAGCACTCGGCGCGCCAGGTGGCGACTCGACAGGCACTGGGCGGCGGCTTCCAAGAGGTGCTTTCGATGGGTGGTGTAGGGTGGTGGGTGGATAGAGGTGGCTGTGGTGGGTGGGTGTGTGGGGTGTGGTGGTTGGTGGTCGGAGTGGTATGATGGAGGGTAGACGGCTGTGGTTGGTAGGTGTTTGGATGTGGTTTGTGGGTGGGTGGTGTGGGGCGGGGTGTGTCCCATGCCCTGAAGAGATGCCTTGGGAGGCCTGCAAGGGGAGGAAAGGCACATGCACGTTGGAAGTGTGGGACCACACCTATCATGCATATATTTGTCTAATCATGCATTGCTGCAAAGCCACCGACACTTTCCCAGGAGCATTTGACTGACAGCGGATGCAAATGTTGACCCATCAATCTGCTTCAACAGTATGCTGCACCCAACACCCAGCCCCATATAGTTGCTATACATATGCATGCAAGGTTTGCCACCCACCTCCCATGCGCATCCGATCCAAGTGCCAAGCCTGGCGCTGATCTCGTCGCCATATCACCACCCTGCACTGCTGATGTCATCGCCATGTCACGGCTTTGCCCCGCTGATGCCATCGCTGCTTCATCACCCCGCACCGCCGACACCTCTTCATCATCACCACAGCTGCCCACTGCAATCGTTAAGGCGCCCCCACCATCCGCCAGCTGGCGCACCTCTGCTGGCCCCACAAGCGCAAGCTGGCACCCACCCATTGGCCCATCTCGGGAACCCTCCGGGGCACCGCTACCTGGAGCAGCATGTGGCATAGGCATGGGGAATGGTGGGCCGCCACCTTGCGCTAAATTTGGCGCAGGCGTGGGCGCTAATGCACTGCCATCTGGCGCTGCGGATGGGATAGGTGCGTGCGCTGACGTGCCGTCACCTGGCATTGCGTGTGGCATGGGGACGTGCGCTGCTGATGAGCCACCTTGCATGGGGGCGTGCGCTGACATGCAGCCACCTGGCATTACATGTGGCGCTGACATGGACGTTGACGCACAGCCACCTGCCATTGCCTGTGGCGCAGGCGCATGCCCAGGCAAGCTGCCACCTGGCGTCGCCGTTGCATCCATCCCGCAGCCACCTCCGCCACCGTCCCTGCCAGCCACACACCGCAGGATGGCCTCTGCAGGATGGCACTGCCCGCTGTGCCTCCCCTCCACCCCCCTCGCCCACTGCCCGGCATCCTGGGACTGCACTCCACTGCCCGCTGCTGATGTGGCATCAACATGGCCCCTGTAGAAGGGCACCACCCCCTCCACACGGCCACCACCCGCCATATAGCCCACTCCCCCTACATCCCCACCCCCCCAAGCCAGCTCAGCCAGGGTGGGATGCGCCTGGGACTGTGCTCTACTGCCCGCTGCTGACGTGGCATCCAAGCTGTGACTCATAATGTTGCTGCTGCCTGCTGACGTGGCATCCAAGCTGTGGCGCACAGTGTGGGCGCACCCCTCCTCCCCAGCTCCCCACCCCTCCTCAGACCCCCCATGCCCCCACTCCTGCTCCAGCAGAGCCAACTGCAGCTGCACAGACTGCTTTCCTCGCATGCTCATGCTGCTGCTTCCCCCCACCTCGTCAAACTCTAACACACTGCCCTGGTCCAAAACCCTTGCCGAGGGTTCAATCCGGTCCGAAACCCCAGCATAGGGTTTGCTCCGGTCCAAAACCCTTGCCGAGGGTTTGGCGTGCTCCGGCGAGCTCAGGTCAATAAGTGGGGCATCACATGACCCCATGTGCCTGGGAGGTTCCATTTCAGGGTCCCAAGCTGCCTCCAAGGGGTGTAAATCATGCCACATTGGGAGGTCACTATTCCCACCCTGAGGCACTGCGCGCATCCCAGGTTGCTTTTCCTGCCTGTGGTGTGGCGGCCCCTGTGCGGCATGTGGCCCCCACTTGCGTTGTAGCGCATCTAGGAGGGTGGGTGGGTGTGGCTGATGGTGTGGTGGCTGTGGTGGCTGTGCAGGTGAAGGGTGCCCCGAGGGCGGTTGCCAGTTGCATGTGGCGCTCAGGCTCGACCTGGATTTGAGGGGATTAAGTGTTGTCAGCATGTATCCAGCAATGGCACTTTCATCTCAAAGTGAATATGTGGAAGAGTTTACGGCAAAAGGAAATCCCTCCGCCCCTTGCATGAGAGCGGATGATGTGCAGGTCTTAGCCACATAGGTTTCTTTCATTTTCAGGTTTTTATAACAATGCTTTTGGCAACACATCCTTTATATTGCTACTGAAACAAGATGCAATTTTGTACATACAAGACATGTTAATCCCAGTCCCTCCACACCAAGCCACCACGCACCTGCAAGACTCGGTAGGTGGGTAGGGCGCCATGGGATGAGCCTCCCGCCGCGCAGGCACATGCACAGGCGAGACCTCCCGCGGTTGGAGACCCCTGTGCGCAGCGTCATGTGGGCTGATGAAAGGGTCTTGTGCTGGTTGCGGGGGTTGATGATGCCTCGGGCTGGCGTGGGGATCCCGAGGCAGTTGCTGGGACTGGTCAGTGGGGCTGATGAAGGGGTCATGTGCTGGTTGCTGGGATTGATGCCTTGACCTTGCCGGGATCCCGAGGCAGTTGTCGGGATCCCCAGGCAGCTGCTGGGATTGGTCAGTGGGGCTGATGAACGGGTCATGGGCCAGTTCAAGGAATTGGTTGTAGGGGCTGAGGAAGGGATCATGTGACAGCTGCTGGGATTGGTCACATGGGGCAGTGGCAGGGATAGCATGTTGGTTGGTGAAGGGGTCATGTGGTGGCTGTGGTGGGTGATCACATGGCGCGGCGCGGGGGGCGCCACGTGGGCTGAGGAAGGGGTCATGTGACAGTCGCTGGGATTGGTCACAAGGGGCGGTGGCGGGGCCGCCATGTGGGTCGCCACGGGGGCTGATAAAGGGATCATGTGTCTGGCTGTAGGGGTCACATGCACTCCCAGGAACAGGGGTTGCACCATTTCTGGCCCTGAGTGATCGAAGCCTGTTGGCGCGGCTGGTTCCCCCCTCCGCCCCCCCTGCCCGGCCCCCCATGTGCTGCAGGGAGAGGTCCATGTGGGCCGGTGGGGGGGGGTGCGCTTGGATGCGTTTTGTGGGGCCAGAGGGGTGGTGTATGGGGGTGTTGGTGGGGAGGTCGGTGAGGGGGACTCGCCTGTGCATGGCTGAGCAGGTCTCCAGCTGTTGCTGCACACAGGGGGAGATGTACCATGTTAGGACATATAGAGGGAGTGAGAGTATGTGTAGCATTTAACGTGTGTGTGTGGAGGGGGGAGGAGGGTTTAAGGATGACATTCTTTTCCCAACCCGTTAACCTGTCAATATAGTTTACAGGGTACCAAAAAGTTGGGGTGATGGTGAGTAGGTCTGATGACACATGTGGTCACGTCTCTGCAACCATTTTCTACATCAAGGCATCATTGTAAAAAAAATAGAAACAGAATGTGGATCATGGTGGCCCCACATATTGCATCCCGTCCCCTCTCCCTCCACCCCACACCCCACCTGCAACCCCCTGACCCCCTGCTCCACACGCTCCGCCTCCGCTTCCTCCCCCGCCTGCCAGGCCGCCACCAGCCCACACATGGCCTCGCGCAAGACAACGAGCAGGGATTCCCTGCACCAATCAGGGCGTACATATAGGGTTTTAGGGTTTGGGGTGTAGGGTTTACTTCAGCCACCAGCCCACACATCGCCTCACGCAAGACAACGAGCAGGGATCCCCTGCACGAATCAGGGCGTACACATAGGGGTGTAGGGTTTGGGGTGTAGGGTTTACTTCAGCCACCAGCCCACACATGGCCTCGCGCAAGACAACGAGCAGGGATTCCCTGCACAAATCAGGGCGTACATATAGGGTTTTAGGGTTTGGGGTGTAGGGTTTACTTCAGCCACCAGCCCACCCATTGCCTTGCAGACAACAAGCAGTGCATTATTGCACAAATCAGGGTACAGGGTTCAGGGTGTAGGGTTGACACAAGGGAGGGCTTACTTCAGCAACCCCTCCCCGCACACATGTAGGTGTAAAGTTTAGAATATGGGGGAGACGTTGGATGTCGAGTTTAAGAGAGCACACTTTCAACCCGCACCACAACTTCACACACGCCCAACGGCGCGAAATATCCAATGCCCAGGCATTTCAGAAATACCACAATAGCATAAACCCACCTTTCCTGCACCGCAGCCGCCGCCCCCACCCCCCCATACAACCCCAGTGCCCTCCCCTCCTCCTTGACAATCTGCACCCCCCTGAGGCAGGCAGCAACACTCTCAACCTGCGCCATCATGACCTGCGGGGGCACGGGTATTGTCAATACCCTAAAGGGCAAGGTATACCCTAAAAGGGCAGGGAAAGCCCAATGCATTAAAGCACTCCACATCAAATTTGCAACTGCAGTGCTCGGACAGGAGGGAACGGTGAGCGATTGGTCACAATGGCTGCTAATTTGGATATATTGCCGCAATTCATTGAAAGTAATCAACCTAAACTAAATCGTCATCCCACCTGTGCAAACGCGGTGAACCACATCTGACCTCCCTTGGTTCCCCCCTTGGTGCGCGGCTGCCCCCCTTGCAGCGCTGCCAGGCGCCGGTAGCGGCGGGTCACCTCTCGGCGCAGGGCCATGCAGATGGACTTGCGGTCCTGTGTAGGAAGGGGGGAGGGAGCATATTTGTAAATGTTTGTGAATTATTTATCGTCTGTGTACTATTAGCGCTACTGGCCTTGCAATGTTGCAGATATCTTGTGCAAGGAGATGGGGTGCATGCAATGTGAAAACACATCAGGATTCTTGCACGCTTGATTATAAATTATATATTACTTGGCCTTGCCATGGTTTACTTCAACATTTGAGATTCTTGTATATATTCTAATTTACTAAAATTTGGGTGGTGGAACGTGATTGCCTTTGGCAAGGGATGACCTGATGTCCGCCTTGAGAGAGGCCAAGGGGCGCATTGACTATACCTTTTGAAACGGGATAAAAACACGCATGACTATAGCAAAACTGCTGGTAAAATACAAGCAAGGATTTTCCAATCCCCGGCGCCTCGCACCTCCACCCCTAGCTCCCCTTCGTAGTCCCACAGCTGCAGCAGCAGCAGGGGGTCGCACCCCCCACCACCCCCCACCCCCCACCCGTCGCCGCCCCCCACCACCACCATCTCCAGGTGCACCCTAGACAGCTGACGAATGTGTGCCTGCGGTGGGTGGGGGGTGGGTGGGGGATTCACGTGACCTGCATCCCCCTGTTGCTTCAAATGGGGGCCTTTCAGAGATGATTGCGCAGTCAGGGGAGACATGGTGCATCAACGGTGATGATCAAAACCTTTTTTGCTTACTTTCCATCACACCAGTCATCAGTAGCTGCATTATTGATCTCGACTCCCAGGGGTTGCAGATTTGCGATCAAGGTTTTGCAAGGGTTTGTCAGTAGGGTTCTTGCCAGGGTTCTGAGCCCTACCAGCTTGTGCACCATGCATGCGGTGCTGACCATGACCCGCAGCATTGCCCCCTCGCTGCGCAGCGCCCCCGCAGCCGCCACCCTCTCCCCCTCCTCCACTGCCCGGTTGTCCAGCTGGCGCAGCCACAGCAGCCGGTGGATCACGTGGGCCCTACACGAATTAAATTAAATTAAATGAATTCAGTTTCTTATACATCAATGAAAATGTGATCAATAGTCCCATAGTTGAGGTTGTTCAAGTTGCAAGCTAATAATAGATGATAATAAAAAAGGATTTGCGTTCTCCAATTCCTTTGAAATATAATGCCTTTATGTCATTTCAGATTTATTGCAATTTATGCTTTAAGGAATTTAGGAACTTAAAACCATAAACCCTACATTCCAGTCCTGCACCTGTAATTTGGCAGCTCTGCCAGTGGGTTGCCCTCCAGCATGAGCCCCTCCAGGTGAGGGGTGGCCCCCGCCAGCCTGTCCACGTCATCCAAGTCGCACAGAAGGTTGTCAGCCGCTGACAGGGTCTTGAGGGCAGGGAACTGGTGCAGGCCATGCAGGGAGGCCAGGTTGTTCCTGCTGATGTAGAGCACCTGCAAGGGGGGTGGGGGTTGCAAAAGAGGCGGTGGGTGTGGGTGGGTGTGGGAGGGCATCAGAGTCTTGAAAGGCGGGGAACTGGTGCAGGCCGTTGAGGGAGGTGAGGTTGTTCTTGCTGACGTACAGCACCTGTGGAATGGCGCATGGGGGCATGGGGAAGGTTTTAAATACTATCAACCCAAGGCTAATCGCCAAAAAGGACAATTTCACATGTTGAACACTGTTTGTGTTTTTGATGCCACTGGCCCAACTGCATTAGCAATAGCCAGATGAAGCATGATGATTTGCATGTGCCTTGTACCCTACCGTGATGGCCTGGTAAGCCCTGGGGAGCTCATCGATGGTATCTATCCCCTTGTCCACAGCCGTGATTTTCTTTTTGTCGAATAATGATGGGTGGGCGCTCAGCACCCTCGACAAAGTGTTCTTCCTGCCAGACCCAGGCCGCCTGCACCAATTACCCTCCATTAGGATGTAGGGTTGAGGGTTAGGGTGGTCACCACCCTCGGCAGGGTGTTCTTCCTGCCAGAGGCAAGCCGCCTGCACCGATTACCATTCATTGGGGTGTGATAATCTGGCTGATATGCTTTGGTGGTTGTGCGCCCCTCCTTGCATACCCAATACCCCTTCATAAGGCTACCCAGTCCCCAGTCCAGTCTCCATGAACCAATTCGAGTCTCCCATGCACCGTGTTAGGCTTTCTGCCAGTGCAGGGTTGTTGGGTTTTTAAGGCGTATGACAAGCTGCGGTGCCCACTAGAGGGGGCTAGTGTCGTACCTGGCTCCAGCTGGTTTCAGTTCAGCCATGGCAGCTCCCTGTCACTGTTGACCGAGCCACCAAGGTGAAATGGGGTGGGACTGCGCACGTCTCTGCAAGCAAGCGGACTGGTGTAAGGTGTGCACATGGTTTGTTGATTGAGGGTTTCCTGACAGGTTCCCAGTCAGAGGGTGCGCACTTGCAGCACAAATTGGAAAACAATGCCAGACAGGGGTGTGTGAGGGTTCAGGGTAGGCGCTTTGTCAACACCGACAAACACCACCCGAGACACATTGGCTCCAGGAAGGACTCGCGTGAGTGGTGTGTTGCAAATAGGCTATGGAAGGGTTTCCACTTTGGATGCCACTTTGCGAAGACCGAAATTGGCTTATAGGAACAACGGCCCCAGCATCACAACCCTGTTGACCACCTTGAATACGCTGTAACTACTTATGCGGTGTATATGCATGCGCACATGCACAGTGACCAATCAACCCCGCACGGCCACGGGTGTATCTGTGCGCAGAGCATACATGTCACTGGCCTTGTTTCACTGTGCAGAAAGCACCCTTTTTCACAGGAGCTGCCCTAGTACCTTTGAGACTAGGGCTTGCACACCAGTGCCGACCTACTGGGTTGAGCCCAAGGATGCAGGGTGCAAGTGAAGGTGGTGAGCTTAAATTGCCTTCAGTGCCCTACCTGACCACCTTGGGTGATGAACAAGCTTTGTTCCAGCATGTTGTTGTCCATTCCCTTGCAGACCACTTTAAAGTTGTCTGGTCCAAGGACTGCTCCAACAGGGATGGCTGTCACCCGAAACGCTCAACAGTTATGTGCGCCTTGTGAAAGTTGTTACACCAGCGAAGTTCAACAAAGCCCGGGGCAAGCTTTGTCCTCTCTTCGATAGGATGTTGATACTGTGTGCCCAGCTGTCGTCAAAGACCTTCCACTCTGACAGCCGGTGGATCTACCCGCACAACGGATGCCGATACTGTGCAACAACGACAGCAACGTGAATATCAACGCTGGAGTATATACCAGACTATCTATCGGTACATAGTGATAGCCCACCCGTCGGGAATTCCACCTGTTTCAACATACGTACAGACACCCTCTGCTCCCCGGGACAGGGGCAAAACCGTCTTGGCCAAAAATTACAACCTGTGAACGAAGTCCGAAAGCAGGAAGACTTTCGCCCCAAGAAGCATTAAAAGACTCAGTTTGACTTCTGGTGGGGTTTGGAAGGAGCTGGGTGAACGTCTTCAGAGTCTGCGAGCGTTACTTGGCTTGGGCGTGTGCATGCATTGTGTGGGCAGCTGCTCTGGGCAGTGCTGCATGCACAACCGGCTTTTTAACGGTGTGTTAACGGGTCCTCTTTTGCATGCATGCACTGTTTCGCGTGACTTTGGGAACAGGCTATTATTCCGCTATTATTTTAGAGTTACTTTGTTGACAAGATGCATGCATGCAAAAAGGAGGCTACTTTGCCTGGTATGGTGGGTCACAGTGTTGTTGACATCAGAAGATAGGAGGTAAACAGTGGGCAGTTGTCAGTTGTTTTAATCTGGCTATTTTGGCTCAGAACGGGTGTACTCAAAGTACTGGTGTCACACATACAACGACTCCCCCTATTATATGCCTGCAGATGTCACCAAGAGCCCAGACTGGACCAGTCGGCAGCCCACGTTCTTAGGGCTTCCTTGTTACACCCAACTGGTCATTTTGATTCTGTCAAGCCATGGCCAGCAGCAGCACCCCAGCGGTGCCACCCAAGCAGTGTGATGGGTGCCCTATACACTCCCTCCCAGACGACCTGCTGCAGCGCATCATCGGGGCACTGTCAGACCCCACCACCAAGCACCGGGTACAGCTGCAGCTGGTGCGCAAGCGCTGGCGCCAGGCCCTGGCAGGCCCGAGCGCAGCATGGGAAGCCGTTATCTGCCCACCCCTCGGCCCGCCCGTCCTCAACTTTCTTCGCCCCAAGCTGGGAGCCACCAGGGCCATCAGCGGCCTGAACAACCAGACGCCAGAGGACCAGTTGGGGGTGCTCAACAGCCTCAACCCAGCCTGCCTCACTTCCCTGGTTGGTGGGGTGTACGGTGGGGACAGTGCAGCCCAGCTGATAGACGCCACCCTCCGCCTCACATCCCTCACCGCCTTGCGCATGTACCTGCGCTGCACCCTGGAGCAGGCGGCCCCCAGCATGCATGCCATGTCAGCACTGGTCAATTTGGAGCAGCTCAACCTGGATTGCTGGAGCACAAACCCCGGGGGCCAGAACTGGTGGCCGGAGCTCCCGGTCCTTCCCAAGCTGCATTGGGCAGCCGTGATGATGATTGGGGCAGACTATGTCCCGATGCTCGCCCGCCAGCCTGCGCTCATCAGCCTGGTAATTGAAGAGCTTGGCTTTGATACACTGGGACCTACTGTCACCACCTCCTTGCGTCGGCTCACACAGCTCCACAGCTTGGTCTTGAAGGGGTATAGGCTGGACATCCCGCCCGGTTGCCTCCCCACCAAGCTGCGGCGCCTTGAGCTGCATGACAAAGCGTTGGAGGAGGTGGATGCGCTGGACCTCCTCCCGGGCCTTGGGCACCTCACATCACTCCACCTCGACTGTGAGTGCGTATACAACTTGGGCCCCGCCCTAGCCACCCTCACCAGCCTGCAGGAGATTGTGGTGTTTGACCTGTTTGAGCCGCTGGAGCTTCCCGCCATGCCCCACCTCATTTACCTAAAGCTGTGGCGTGGGCACTGCGTGCAGCTGGAGGTGCCGATCAACCCAGCCTGCGCATCTTTCCAGGGAAGGGGTGGTATGAAGCGACCCATGGCGAGGGGGTAAAACTCACTGGGCAGCACGGGGAGTACAGCATGCGGGAGGACAAGGAAGGTTCAATCGATGTGAATGCATCGCAGCACCTGCCCGTGGAGGCTCTCGGGGACGCTGACCTGACGCGCATTGCCAGGGAAGAGTTGGAGGTGTGCTGCGCGTGGCTCCATGCCGCCGCGACGTACTACTAGTGCATGTGCGCCATTGCCGCATCATGCCATGACGTTGATGAACGTTGCAGTGACAATGTGTTGCCTTGACAGTTGGATTGTTTGGGGCCACCAACTCGAGTCCTAGCTCCACGCCTCTGGCATATATCCTGATTCAGTATACACTGCCCCATGCTTGTTATGTTGCGCCCACCAGTGGTGGCTTTTTCCCTACAGGAATGGTTCCCATGGCAATTTATCACAGTAAAATATGCTTTGCAGCTTTTGCCGCTGTTGGTTGAGAATTTGTTTTCTGGATTTTCTTTTGGTGAACGGTTGAGAAAGGTTGTGGTTATTGCAGTGAAATTGGTAACCTCTGTCAACCATTGTTTCTGTTGTGCAGTTCCAGTCACAGTTCCACACACATCCCAACACTTGTAACAGTAGCTTGAGAGTTTATTGGCTGGAAGCTCTTTGGGCCACGCCATAGGTCATTACCAGAGAGTTCCTTTTCTTTTCCGACAATAAACTTTATTTGAAAAATGGCAACCCTTTATTGTGAAACACAGGCACCGTCCCTGACAGCCCTTATGATGCGCCACTTCAACCTTTTAGGAGGCATCAAAGCCAGTGGAGCATAATGGAGCGTGTCTATCCTGCTTGCCTGTTCTACTTGGGGGCTTGCTACCCAGTGAGGGCTTGCTATTTTTGAAGGCAGCTGCAAGCACGTTGGTGCACACTTAGCACCACCCCACCTCTCCTTCTCCTGTAGGTTTAGTCTCCAACTATTTCTATCCACCACCTCGTGCGCACCATGCCGTTCGTATTGCTGGGCTGACCCTGTTCCCCTGGCCCCATGGGGCAAGCCGAGAGCAGGGGGGAAAGGGAGGCAGCAGGCAGCGACGAGGAGGGCGTCGTGACGGTGGCAACAGCGGCGCGGAAGCAACGGCGTAGGGACCCGCTGCTGGAGTACCTCAACTTCGCCCGACAGGCAAGGTGGCCTCCACATCCTGGCATGCGCAATGCATGCATATACAAAATGCATGCATGCCCTGTGCCCCAGGCATGTGAGGCAGAGCATGGAGGTATAGGGGGTGGTACCCTTCGGCTACATCACCACTGGCTGCTGCAAAATCGACTCTCTAAGCAGGCTGTCGAAGGCCTTCTTATGACCATAGTGGACTTAGACTTGCCACCACCGTAGACCTGACCCTCCCTGTATTCCTCTGCTTCCATCCAGCCCCCGCCCTTGCTCACCAATAACTCTGAGGAGCGCATATGGTCGGAGTTGAAGAGCGCAGACGCGCCCTCGGAAGGTATGGTGGGCACTTGCAGACCTCACACCAGGGTTTAGGCACTAGGGTTTGCACTTGAGATGAACCTGGTGATGGGCCGCTGCATATCAACGCTATTAGGGTTGACCCTATGCTGCTTCATCTGCCTGCAATGCCACCCACGCATAGACCAACCCCTTAGTGAGCAAGTAACTCTCAAAATATAGGGGACCACAGCAACACCCCCTCACCCCTCACCCCCCACCCCGCAGAGCTGTTCCTGAGGCCAGAGGCTGCAGTGGAGGTGGTGCATAGGTACCAGGTGAGTCCTCAACCTAAGGGTCTTAGGTAAGGTCGTAGGGCTTCCGGTGTAGAGTGATGGCACCGGCACCAGATGAAAACCCTACCTAAGGGTTCTTAGGTTCATTAGGTTTGAGCCCCCCAGTGCTCGATTCGTCAGTGGGTGCATCCAATGCCGTGTGCACGCAAAGGTACCCTGTTGATCAAATTGCAATGGTCATCCACTTAAGGGATTTCTGGTGATATGTATAATGCACATGGGCTCTGGCTGCCCAAGATGCAACAGCAGGTGTCACCTTCGCCCCCCCGGTCCCTTCCCGCAGGCATGGTGCCGAGCCAACACTGGCGAGGTGGCGGCCCAGCAGGTGAGCACTCTGCCAGGCATTGCAGTGTGGGGGGGTACCTGGTTGGCCCTGGTAAATGGGGTCCCTGGGGTTAATTGGGAAACCAATGAGTATGCCCATGACCTTTTGGTGTGATTGCATGCTGGTGCCAAAGTTAGGTATCTATCGGATGAGCATAGGTGCACTTGACCTACAACACAGTTGCACCCTTTGGCATAAATGCATGCCTGGTGCCATGGAGAGTGCCAAATCATTTTTATTTCCAGACTAGCCCAGTGGCGCATTTGACCTGCAACATCGTCTGTACACATCAGTGAATGCCACTTCAGTACAAGACAATATATGTGGCTGTATACATAAATTAGCGCAAATATGCATCATTGTCTGTGCATGTATGACGGCCAGTGCGGTGCAGAGCGTTGTGGTGCCCCAAGCATCTGGTGCATTTACACGTGCGGCAAAGGGTGCTGACTGGAGCACGTACTCACATGTTATCCTCCTTTCCCCATCCCTCATCTCCATTCCCCTTGGCCCCACCGCGTAGGAGGAGATTTTCCAGCGCATCTCCGAAGCTGAGGTGGCAGCCGAGGAGTTTGCCATAGAGGCCAAGATGTAAGCTGCCTTCAAAGGATTCCAAGGAATCTGCTGTCGCTAGTATGTTGGGAAGTTGATCCTTTTTTGTTTGTGATGTGTGCCGCTTGGGCCAATATGGTATGCCCGGTTCACCCTGGTCTCACCGGCATCTCAATATTGTGTTGGGCAAGAACCGGCCAATCCCAGAGTCGCCGTACTTCTGCGTTGAAACCCTTGCGTAGGGCAGCTGCTGACTGCCTCAATGTCCTTGTGTAGGGCGGCGGAGGGGGCAGAGGAGGCAGCGCGCCTACTGCGAGCAGGTAAACCCTACCGTGCGCCCTGGCGCAAACCCTGAACCCTATACCCTGATGTGCAATCTGGGGATGGCTGCTTCATGGGTGGATGCAGCTTCGAGTCAGAAATACTTGGTGTAAGCTTGCGTTGCTGCTGCACACAGTCCCATTTTTGCCAGTCCTGTTGGCGCCTCCCCACGTGAGAAATCCTGACATCAACCTGACGTTGGCGGGTGCAGTGGGGGGATAAGAATGACGTGATTGCTGAGTAATGATGCAAACCCCCTGCAGTAAGAAAACCCCGTCCTGTGTATGCCCTTCTGACCTCCTCGCTGTGTTTGTGTTGCAGTGATCCCCCTGCGTCAGTCGGTGGCTGCCCTGCGGGAGCGTGTGGCGAGCTGCCAGGGGGCGACACAGCAGCTGCAGGCGCATATGCAGGGGGAGGGTGATAGGGGTGAAGGAGGAGGAGGGGAGGACAGCGATGACACCAGGGAAAGTGACATTTCCTGATGGGTATTCACCCATTGCCTCGTTGATTATGGGCGCAGCACAACTGGGGTGTTGATATGCTGGCGACCAAGGGAGGGAGTCATGGTATCGCTGTGCGCATGACTGCTGCCCTGCGGGTGTGGGTGGCGAGCTGCCAGGTGGCAGCACAACAGCAGATCGAAAGGGAGGATGATAGGTGTTGAGTGGGGGTGGAGGAGGGGAGTTATTCCGCAAACCCAATTTCTGTATGCGCACCCAGATTGCTATGTTTTATTTGTCTGCGGTGCAGCTGCAAGGGGTGGGTGACAGGGTGATGATCAGGGAAGAAGGGGCGTGCATCATGCAGACTGTGCACATGGCCAGAGGGAGATTATCAGAAATATTCCTCTGGCAGGTTAGAAGCTAGCTTAGGTAGTACTGCGTTGAACGATCAGCCCATGAACGTATACCATGAGGCTACAGCCTGATGAGACTGATTATCAATTGGACGGCGTTCATGGTTCGGTGTGTGGCTTGCCCTATTGCAATGCATGTATTATACATTGGGCATTGGCTACATCAACACGTGGACCATGTGCATCTGAATTGTTGCATTTTTGAGCCGATTGGTAATGGACGCCAGCATTCATGGGGCCTGCTGGCAGCATCAATGTGGGCCCCCGGCATTTGAATTTATGTCCCAGTGGGTCCACCGTGGATTGTTTGTTCATCATGATGCTCAGTACACTTGTTAATGAGCTGCATTGCAAACTGTGGTTGTCGATGCTCAAGGCTTCATCGCAAAACTTTCAGTCAGCAAAGTTTGATTTATCGCACCTGCATGGCTTCAAAAATGGCATAGGTATCAACCAAGATGGCCACGCCTATTCATGCATGTTAATCAGATCCCACTCCTGATGCAGCTAGGAACTCTTTGATCTAGTTGACCTGTTTGTTGTTAGATATCATGATAAATTATATACTTAATACATTTTACTGCCTTCCGAGAGAAACACCCCCTCAGAAATTTTGCAGAATTTCAAAAAAAATGCGACACTATAATAATTCTGTCACTTGAGTTTACGACCCTCAGGGCCAAAATGTCCCAGTCCCACAACTGTACCATACTACCATACCAGTAAAGGCTTGGTTTAAAGTTGGTCCGATCAGATTGAACAGTAGACTCTCATTTCACGACCCAGCACCTGGCCAAGTGGGCAACTTTAATCACACTGTCACAGTGGACAAAATTTTGTCGGAACTCTCTCAGGTGACCGTCACACTGGCAGTTGAACGAGCATCAAAACTTCAAGTACACAGATATTTTCCTCAGCAACTCACCCTCTTCGACTGTTACTTGATGGTCAACGGGTTCTAAGACGTCTGGAGGCTGGAGTGGGCCGGAATTATAAAGCCTTTTGAGTATTCGGTAGGTTGGTAGCATAGTATGCAGAGCCTCTTTAGGCTTCTCTTTACTTGCTTGAAGCAGTACCATGCAGAGTCAGATATCTGCGACCTTTGTATGGGTATCATCCCAATGCAGTGTAACTTATCAAAAGTGCCTGTTGAACATGCATGAAATGGACCCCACTGGGCCAGGACTCGGAGTCTCTCATGACTGAACACAGGGCTTGCCAAGCTGCACAATGCCAGAAGCCTAGGATAACACTGCAGTCAGAATCTTAAAGACCATGCAGGTGTCACTGTGACAGTAATTATTTTACATCGCAGCAGTGCTTCTGCAGGGAGAAGCCAGCCAGGGGTCAAGCCCAGCAGACCAGAAGGCCCTTCCTGGGAGGATGGCAGACAGCCAGGAGCCTCCTTCCTGCTGCCTCTGCCCCATCACCATGGCCGTCATGCATGACCCAGTCATGTTGGAGGCAGGCCACACCTTTGAGCGCAGCGCCATCATGGAGTGGTTTGCCACCCACCCACCACCCACCTGCCCGCTGTCTCAAAGCCGAGTGAACCCAGCAGTGCTCATCACCAACTGGGCGCTGCGTTCCATATGCCATCAGTGGTTGACTAGCAATGGGTTGCCTATCAACAGTGACAAGGTGATATATGCTCCTACCCACATGCCTGGTACTACACGTCACACGCACTGCGGTTGAACTCATGTACAGCACGCATGTGTCTCAGGCATACTGCAAAGCAAAGCAACATATAGCATCAAGAAGTATGATTCAGTGAAGAAAAGTATTTGGGGTTGTGTGAGGTGCCAGATGTGAAATGCCAGCCAGTGTGGGTGACTTAGTGCCATGGGTGATCATGTGCACATGTCGATTACTGTTCAGGATCTGTACAAGATTCCATTGCGAATCCTCCTAGCCTTGCCAGCAAACAACACCGCTGAATCCTATACTACATACTGACATGCCACTGGACGGTTTTTACACAAACGTGACACTGACTGCAATATGTGCAATCCTGTGCAGGACAAGCCACTGGCAGATTTGGCAGCACAAACCCCATGTCAGCCGCGCCAACTACTTGCAGAGGGCAGCTTGGGCACTGTGGTGGACAGTATCAGGCGGAGCATGCAGGATGGAGATGAGGAGTATCAGGTTGAAGCTGCACTGGCACTGGCTGAATGGATGCGTGAAGACCCTGGGCAGAATAGAATCACGTTGATAGCATGTCCTGGTGCGGTGGCGCTGCTGGTGCAGCTACTGGACACAAGCGGAATCATTTTGGACCATTTCCGCCACATGATTGCCTTTACACTGCATATGATGTGCTCGCGCATGGCAACAGAAGACAGTGCAAGCTACACAGACGCCATGCTTGCTGGTGCGGATGAGATGGTCGCCGCTGGAGCCCTGTCAGTCCTAATCGAGTTACTTCAACACAGCAATGACCAGTGCGTATTGAATGTGGGCATCATTCTGGGCTGTATCAGCCATTCAACCGGACACAGGGATGCTGCAGTGGATCTGGGGATTCTGCCAATCCTGGCCACCCTACTCCACTCCCATGAAGCAGATGTGAAGGGAGCAGCTGCTTTTTGCAGTCTCCAAGATAGTAGCAGGTTGTCCTCACTACATGGAACAGCTGGTGGCTGCTGGGTTTGTGCCAGTAATCACATCATTGGTATCAGTGCTCAGCAGCAGCAACCATGCTTGGCAAGTAGCAGCAGCGTCTGTGCTGGGGAGGTTGACTCTGGATACAGAGGATGATGCGCAGGGTGAACACCGGTTCAATGCGTTTGTGGCTGCCGGTGGGTTGGATGCCTGGATGCAGCTACTGGCACAAACAGCTCCTGGTGGACAGATGGAGGATATGGCAGACAACATTGTGTTTTACATTGCGGTTGCCGCAACGATATCTTCACATCGAAGGGACCAAATCACAAATGCCATTACATCTGGTGCAGGCCTACCATACCTGGTTCGACTCCTGAATGACAGCCATGATATGGATTGCCTTGCCCCTGCAGCACGGCTCATACGCTTCACTTCAAATGGCAGCAATGCGCACAGGGATGCCTTGGTTGCGGCTGGGGCAGTGCCTGCTTTGATCCAGTTACTGAAAGACAGCAACCAGGACCCTTCAGCAGGAGTGCTGGACAACGGGCCTCGTCCAGACAATGAGCCCCATCCACCACAAGAGGCAGCAATTGCATTGGGAAACATCGCTTCAGACCCTCACAACCATCCAAACAATCGGCGCAGGGAAGCAGTGGTGGGCGCTGGGGCGCTGCCAGCGCTGGTTCAGGCACTGGGCAGTAGCAACGCATGCGTTCAGGAGGCAGCGGCACTGGCGTTGGCAAAAATTGTGGCCTGGCACAACCTGCACAAGGATGCTGCTGTGGCTGAAGGGGTTGTACCATTGCTGGTGGGCCTGCTGTCCACAACCCTGGACACAGAAAGGAACGGCAATCACTCTGACCCAAGCTCTGAGCGGCTGCTTGCACATGCTGCTTTTGCACTGGAGGAGGTTGTGACAGGGTCAGGCACGCGGAGCGATGCTGCTGTGGAAGCTGGGGCCCTACCAGCTCTTGTCGCATTGCTGGGCAGCAGCAGTGATTTGGTGCAGGGGCTGGCAGCACAAGCACTGGGCACGATGTGTTCAGGGAGTGCTGAGCGCCAAGACGCAGTGATTGATGCAGGCGCACTGCCTGGGCTGCAATCGATAACCGGGAGGCGCGGCGGAAGCGGGCCATCCATTGGGTGCAGGAGGGTGGCGGCATGGGCCCTCGAGGAGCTCCAGCCTGCGTGCAAGCGGCGGCGCCGTGCCACGGGCAGCAGCAGTGGCTACAATCTCAGGCCTTGCAAGGTCATCTGAAAGCAAAGGTTTCACATGCTATACTGTCACAGTGATATTCATACACAAGTGGAATCCCATGAGCAAAAAAGTATTCTCCCAGTGCGCACTGGAGGCTCCATGATTCCCTATAATAGTTGGACCATGCAGTGCATGCACCGTGACATTGTTGTTGCACCAGGATGATCCAACCAACCCGCCGCAAAGGCTTTTTGAGCAACATTTAATGTAATAATTTATGATACTTCATTGTTAGTGTAGGAATTGCATTACAATTGCTGATCTTCATGATGTCCAGAAACCTTCAGCAGCTCATTGGCAACAGACATGGCATGGCTCTGAGTCAGTAAATACCTTTATTGATGAATTCATCTGTTTTAAACTACATAATTTTATGATGTATTGCTAACACATATTATGTACTACTGCGGGCCCCGCCGGGTTACAAGGGTGCTTGACATTCACAACTGGTGATAATCATAATTACGAATGATTTTTTGAAATTCAATGATTGCTGTTGTATATCCACCCTAGAAAATATGCCGTTGTCGGCCTTTCACTGTTACAGTAACACCACTCAATGTAATCCAACGTGCCTGGAGATGTCCGAACCATTATTCGTTCGTGTGTTGATCAAGTGATAACTGCACTATGGGGTCCATCGCTTGGCGTACATGTGCATGCGAAAAGAGACGCATGGCAATAAAAGTTTGTTGTAGTCAAAATCCTAGGAGCCTTACTTGTGGCACAAGCCAAAAGGCTCACACCAGTGCTCTTCCTTGGTGGAACTGAAGGCCCATCGAATGCTTTTGTGACCATAATCAGGGTCACGGCTGTGCCATGAAAAAGCAAAAACAGTACAAATCCAAAAATTCCGTACACCAGGGTACATCGCCAGCAGAATACCCTTCACTAAGCTACAACACTAGCGCAATTCCTCACACTAAGGTGAACCCGCCAGCCTTATGCTTGCAGACAAGCCCAAAAACATCTCCCCTCGCTGTGTAAGCTCCAACGCAGCTTGCTCTAACCGGAAACCCTAAGCTAGGGTGTGTGACGCAGCCATCTCCTGCAGGAAGCAGGGAACTCCAAGCTGGGGTTTGTGAAATCGCCAGCACCCCTCACAGCCCCAGGACCTTGCCAGTATTGAGATCCCCACCGGAAAACCCCAAGCTGGGGTTTACGCCAGCTCCCCTCACGACAGCCCCAGGACCTTGCCAGTTTCGGGATCCAAGTCAATCTGCACGCAAGGAGGGGTGTATGGGTTAACTCCAGGGGAGGGAGGGGCCGGGGAGGATGAAGAAGGACATGCATGGCCATTGCATATCTCTGGCTGATTGCTGGAACACATGTCATTCTTACAAGATGTCCTACACCCCAACCAGCGGGCACAAAAATAAATAAATAAATAAATAATAAATATCTACGCAGGCTGTCCTTGAACAGGCGCGTTGGACCAGCGGGTACATAAATCCTGCCCCAACGCTGGCATGCGTATCCCGGATGGGCAGCACAAATCCTCATGCACCCCCTTCAGAGCCAGATTATGGACTGCTGCACCCTGTACCCCAAAGTCTAAACCTCCAATCCCTACCCAAGGGTTTCCCCACGCACCTCGTAGAAGCACGGCCGCGTGGGCAGCCCCGGCATGGTGTTCATATCGCCAACCAGCGGGTACAAAAACCCCGCCCCAACGCTGGCCCGCACATCCCGGATGGGC
The DNA here is from genome assembly GCA_032358255.1 of Heterotrichella gracilis. NCBI lineage: Eukaryota > Xanthophyceae > Tribonematales > Xanthonemataceae > Heterotrichella > Heterotrichella gracilis. Next base: position 41,149 of record JAULBX010025209.1, on the reverse strand, counting down.
AGCACAAAGCCCTCAGGTGCACCCTTGAGGGCCGGGTTGTGCGTGAAGGAGTACTGCGTCTTGGCCATGCAGATGGGCAGCGTGGTATATCCCAGGCGCGTGTAGAGCTCGATCTTGGCCTCTGCTTGGGGCAGGTACTCCACTGCGTCGGCGCGGTACATCAGCTTGGCGATCGCCTCAATTTTGGCCTGCGGTGGTTCGAGGGGTTGGGGTTTTGTTTGGGTGCCAATATGATTTCGAAATGGTAGGAGTTGCCGCACCATGTCAGATGCAAGGCAGAATGTACAACTTGATCTTTGTCGGGAGGGTCCCCAGGATTTGTAAATTCCCCAGGTTTCCCAGATATTTTGCTTATCCAGCCGTAAAAGATGGAGGCCCAGTATCCCTTTGGTGCGCATAACCCTGCTCGTGATCACCGCCGCCACCAACTGTGAACTCATGTGGAAAGTCACAACACAAAAGCAGATGCGTTCCCAACCTGCCCTTCGACTGGCGCTGGTTACAGACACTGCTACAGAGGAGGAGGTAGAAAAGCAGAGATTAATATCCTCATGTATTTATAATGTTCATGATGTAGGGTTGCAACCAAGGGGCATCCAATCCTTGAACCCCAAACCTCACACCCACCTTGATTGGGATGTCCAGGGGGTAGAGGAACTTGAATTGTGAGGGGGTGGCGCAGGCCTTGACCACCGCCCTCCCCAGGTCCACCGCCCCTGCGCCCCCCTGGCCGTGATGCGCACACACAACGGCGTCGGTGGCGCCTGCGTAGCGCATGGTGTTGCTAAGGGTTCTGGTAGGGTTTGTGTCCCACAGGCTTGAGTATTTTGCCAGAGATTGCCCAGGGATGTGCCAGGGTTTTAGGCAAACTGACGACTGCCCTCCCCAGGTTCACCGTCCCTGCGCCCCCATGACTATAATGCTCCCTCACACCAGCAACAGCGGCGCCTACTGCATGTGGATTTTGCCCAGGGCTTTAATTAGGGTTTTGGTTGGGAGTTTGCATCCAAAAAGTAGTATCTCAGGGTACATTGACTCCCCCCACCCCACTAGCTACCCACCTGCCGCCATTGCCTGCTCCCGCACCACCTCCAGCTCAGCATCCGTGTCCGATGCAAAGCGGTTGATTGCAACCACCACCGGCACCCCGTATTGGCGCGTGTTGGCGATGTGGCGGGACAGGTTGGCGCACCCCTGGGCAACCAGGTCCAGGTTCTCGGTCTTGTAGGCGTGGTCCAGGGGCTTGCCGGCCACCACGGCAGGGCCGCCCCCATGCATCTTGAGCGCTCGAACTGCAGGCAAACAGTTGATAGGATAATTGCTTAATTAATGTGTCACTTCTCCTGTCATTATTAGGGTTTCCATTGTACAGCTTTATGATGACTGTGCAGATGGCTCAGCTTCAGAAAAACCTCTCCATCACCGCATGCAGTAAACATGGATGACAACTGAGGAGATTTCCAAGAGATTCCATATTTGCAACAAGTTTGATTCCAGCCTCTTTCCGCGCGGGATTTCTCATAGGGTTTCCCATCAGCCCGACACCTCCCTCACGTTTGTACACCTACACTGGACCTACACTGGACACGCAAACCCTAAGCCCTTTCCTCACCTGTTGCCACGATGACTGCACAGTCCGGTGTGAGTCCGCTGGTCCGGCACTTGATGTTCATGAATTTCTCCAGCCCAATGTCTGCGCCAAATCCAGCCTGGGACAAACAGAAAGGGGGCGTGAGGCTTCAAGGTGTTGCACAACAACGACAGATTCCAATGACCAACCATCACCTGTCAATACACCTGAATCCTTACCCCTGATCCCACCCACCCGCCCCGGTCACCACATGTGGGCCCTCCAGCTTCAGCCCAATCTGGTCCGCAACATCTCAGGCAAAACCCTACACCAAAACCCTATACCAAAACCCTACCTCGGTCACCACGTAGCCCTCCTGCCCCACCAGCTTCAGCCCAATCTGGTCCGCAACATCTCAGGCAAAACCCTACACCAAAACCCTATACCAAAACCCTCTACCAAAACCCTACCTCGGTCACCACGTAGCCCTCCTGCCCCACCAGCTTCAGCCCAATCTGGTCAGCCACGATGGAGGAGTTGCCATGCGCGATGTTGGCAAAGGGGCCCGCATGCACCAGCACTGGGGTGTCCTCTAGGGTCTGCATTAGGGTTGGCTCGATGGCATCCTTCATGAGGACTGTCAGAGCTCCACCAATGCCGAGGTCATCAGCAGTGACGGGGTCTCCTGAAAATGTTAATGAAAAGATATTTAGGGAGGGTTCGTTGTGTGCACTCACGGACGCTGTTTTGTGCAAGGCGGACATGCTAGTATCCTCTAGGGTTTGCATTAGGGTTGGCTCGATGCCATCCTTCATGAGAACAGTCAGAGCTCCACCAATCCCGAGGTCATCAGCGGTGACAGGGTCGCCTAACAGGACAAGGAGTTGGGGTTAGCATTAGGGTTTGTATCAGGTTTGGTGTTAGAGATGTGAAAGGTGTCTATGTGCACCACAGGGGTATATTTTAAGGTCCACATCTCCGCCCGCATTCCCAACATGCTCTGCTGCTCCCCACCAACACACACACCCCATATCCCATCTGCACAGGCACTCACTCCCTCATCTCCACCCCATCCCCTGTGTCTGTGGACTTAGGATCCTGCTCACAAACCCTATCCAAACCACTCCCACCTGCTTTGCTGTTCCCCACCACGATGCGCCCCAGCCTGTCCCGCATGTCCCTCAGGCTGGTGGTCAGCGCCAGGATGGCCATGACCTCACTGGCAACAGCAATGTCAAACCCAGTCTCCCGGGTCATGCCCTTCTCCTGGGGACCCTGCAAAATGGATACATGGAATCAAATCAGATAAAATTCGATTTAAATGGATGATTTAAAGTAGATAGGTTAGTTTAGATGAGTTTATATTTAAATTGGATTTACCAGTGGGGAAGTCAAATTCAAGCGAGGAAGTAATACTTGACGCCGTCTGCATGTGCATGTGGGTGTGTGGTGGTGTGCAGGGGCTAGTATGGCCATGGCAGCACCAACCACAGCTTTTTCAAACCCTGCCCCCGGGACACCCTGCGTAAGGATTATGTATTTTAGGGGTAGGTGTATGGTGCGGGGTTTTGAGTTGCCCATGCAGCATGTTACTCATGCATTCCCCCCCACTTGGCCAATTATAATCACCATAAAATGCCCCCTGTATATCTTGTAATCCAACACTCCTGATTGTATGTGTAATCGTGCATATGATTTTTTTTACACCCACCTGGCCAACAGTGATCACCCGCAGAAAGCGATCGTTGGTGTCCATCACCCGGCGCCAGGTGATCGACTCGGGATCGATGTCCAATCGTGCAAATTTACCCTTCTCCTCATCTGTCAGCTCATCAGGGTCGGTCTTGTCGATCCCCAGCTTGGCCAATCGGGTACGCATGACTGGTGCAAAGGAGCGCTTGCCGTCCTTGTCGGCGGGGCACAGGCGGTTGAACAAGGCGCCATCGCTCTGCATATAGCATCGAATGCGCGGAGTTGGCATTAGGGTTTTAGGTCTGGGGTGCAAGGGATTATGTTTAGGGTTTGGGACTTGGTATAGACCATATTTCTGAGCTTGGCCAATCATCCTTCAAGTTTATATCCTTGTCAGCAGGCCACAGTCGGTTGAATAGGGCGCCATCGCTGTGCAAGTAAGATAGAATGGACGGAAACAAGATGGAATTGGAAACAAATGAAAAATTGCCGCTTTAAACTCACTCCCTGCCAAGTACGGTATTTTATCCCAGGCACCCAGCTGGCTGCTGACCCCCACCACCCACCTGCGTGGCCTCGTGGAACATGCGCGCATCGATTGCTGCGGCCAGCAGGTTGTTAGCCGCGGTGATGGCGTGGATATCCCCCGTCATGTGCAGGTTGAACTCCTCCATGGGCACCACCTGGGATGGAACCACATCAGGGTTTATGTATTAGGGTTTAGCAGTAGGGCTTAGATTTAGGGTTTAGGGTTCTCCCCCGTCATGGGCAGGTTAAGCCCTTCAAAAGGCACTACCTTGGGGTGGGGAGATGCAACCACGTTAGGGTTTGGCAGTAGGGTTTTACAATGTATTTATACAGCCCTGTGCAAAGCTAGCTACCATGACCACAGAAAACCCTACCAGTTGCCCACACAAAACCCAAATCGAGGGCCGCTCACCTGGCTGTACCCTCCGCCTGCTGCGCCCCCCTTGATGCCAAAGGTGGGTCCCTGGCTGGGCTGGCGCACGCAGGTCAGCACCTTTTGGCCCAGGTGTGCACCCAGGGCCTGGCACAGCCCTACTGTGGTGGTGGACTTGCCCTCGCCAAGGGGGGTGGGGGTGATGCCGGCAACCACGACTGCAGGGGAGGGAACGGCGGCGTGCGGTGGGTGGGTGGTGGTGGTGGTGGTGGTGGGGTGGTGGAGTGGGTGAGGTGGGTACTCAGGGTTGGTCGGCACTGGTGCAGTATTCGGGAAGTGAGTGGTGAACCGCAAACGTGGAGCAGCAGGTGTGCATTGTGTGCTCTTTAGCTGTGGCACTGGAGATTTGCCAGCAAAGACCAGCGCCCCGAAAAATAACATCACAGTATGCGTACACAGGACCCAATGTGTGGTGTGTCATGAAAGCTGGTCCCTTGAGCGTGTGTGCCTACCCTGGGGGCAGTACGGCTGGAGCATACGTACCATACTTTCCACTGGGGCCGTCCTTCAGCCTCTCACCCACTGACAGCTTCACCTGGAGAGACAATGAGAGGCACGTGTGGGGTGTGTGTGTGGCATGAACATAGTAGGATTGTTACCACCAGGGTCTGGGTGTGTCGCAGGGCAATGCTGGGGTTTCGGAAGCAAGCATTACCGCACAACGTGTGCATTTCACTCTTCACAGTTGCTTATACGGTAGCAGTTGGTGTGCAAAGCTATTGTGACATTAACACTTTTCGAACGCCATGCGTGTGGCGTCGAGCCTAGCTGGCCTCAAAACCAATATCTTTCGATACACTAGAAGCAATACAAGCCCCATTGGGACACTTGAGTTTTATATCATTGGCAACGGCTCAATACCTTGGCTTTCAGCTTCCCATACAGATCGTAGTCGTCCTCTGTGAGACCCAACTGGGATGCGATCTCGGCAATGGGTCGAGGCTTAGCAGCCTGGGCAATGTCAATATCCGATGGAACAGGTGACAAAATGCTCAGCTTTCGGTGCTGGAAGGCGTTGGCTGGCGATGCAGCTGGCCGCTCTAGTGTTGCTGCCATGGTCCGCAAGCTGTGCAATGCACGAATGCCAGAGGCCAATGTGAGGGGTTGCGAAGGCAGGACACAGCCGGTGGCTTGGCTGCAATGGCGCTGCCAGCCAGCTGTCGCTGCAAGCAATAACTTTGTGGTGCGGCGGAGCGAAATGGCTACCCGCTTACAGCTGATGCACAGCGAGACCCCACAGCAATGGCATGCCAAGCCCCAAATGTGATCTGCAGCCAAGCGACCAAAGTATAGCTGGAACCAGCTGTTCTAAACTACCTTCCAGTTCCACTAGGTAATGCGTGTGCCGTTCTGAGCTTTGCAGAGGTGACTTGTTCAGAGTAGGTGTCCACCCCAATGCATTGCAACATGGGTTGGCTCCATTTCCTCAAAACCCACCTTTGTCGCATCCCCTATCCCCAACATCGACCCCCGGCGACACTGGTTTCGCTGTTCTCTTCCCGCACCTATCCACAAGCTGGTAGACCAGTAAAAACGACAGCAAACACTGCTATCGACATGCTGCCCAAACGCTGCAACAATTGCGTCAAAACTACCAGCACCGAAATCAGTGATGCATGCATGCATCCTCACACATGTTTCTCGAAAGGGCTCGTATGACAACGCTTTTGTGACACGCCATCACTACTTCGCAGCTGCTTGTCGACTTTGCCTGCAGAAGTCTCTTAACTCTGCTTCGTGGGTCACCGTCTGTACCTGACTCAACTCTGTTGCTAACATCCCACTTAGGTTCCTAGGAGCCTGGGTCGCAGGTAAGTAAGTAAGTAAGTAAGTATTTGCTTTCCAGCTGTAAAGCCAGGTTAGCATGTCTGGGTATGCCTCACCCCAGTCCTAGAGCCAAGGCTTAACTGACACTGGGTCGCAGGTACACCGGGTGATTTCCCACCTACTTACTGTCGATACCTCTATTTCGTTGGATGTCTTACACCTGTGCTTGTTATTTGCGCGCCCTGGGACCTCCTTTGCTTTTTGCCTCCTTTGCCTTGCCTTCGGTAGCTTGTGCTGCTGTACTTGTTCTTGCCTATCGATACAGCTGTTTGCCTATTTGCTTGTTGGGAATCCGTCCTTGTCTGTTTGCCTGTTGGGAACCCGCGTTTCCTGGACGGCTATCTTATGCTTGTACCATTCCGCTTTCTCTGTTGTCAGCTTTATACACCAGGTTTACTCTGATTGCTGAGTACCATAGCCCTTGCCACTGTGCAGAGCTCTGGGATAACAATGTTCGGCTGTCAGCTGCCAACGGTGCACCGCACCAGCCTGCAATGCACTGCCTCAGCAAGGTATAGGAATGCACTGTGCCAACCTCACATGGGTCCAAGCCCTGGTCCTGAGGAAAAACCCAAGGCGGGGAAGTCCAAGCAGCAATTTGCAAAGCGGCTGGCACCAGCTACCACCGGCACACAGGCAAGTGTGCTCCGCGCCGCCACCGGTCCTGCTAAGCTGACGTGCATTACATGCATGGTTGTAGGTTGTTGTTCACCGTGCCAACTGCGCAGGTGACCTCGCACGCACTGTCTAGCACTGTTAACAACACTCCTCCTCCTCCTCCACTTGTCACACCCAGCACCCTGGCAGCATCTTTCACCGGTGGCTTTGTATATTTCATGTCCCGGGCAGCGTTCACAAACCTGGGCAACTCACCCACTTGGGAGCAGGTACGCTCTGCTCCGCCTCTTTGACCTGCCCCACATTGCCCATATGGTGTACAGTCCCCCTGCCAGGTTGACAGTTTACCGCCTCAATGTGCTACAGGATGCAACCAGTGGTGTAGCAGGGGTTGCATTGGGGTGTCTGCTGGTCGCTGCAGAGAGTTTTGGAAACAGACAGCACGAGAAGGAGTGCAGGGAACTTAAAGAGACCGCAGCCACCGAAAGGCAGATTGTGGTAAGTCCTGTGACTTGTTGCCTGCTGTGTATGTTCACAAATACCGTTGGCACCCTTGTGCATGCATGGCGCTGGTCCAGTGGCGCTTCACTTGGCAAACTGTCCTGCATCGTCAGTGCATGTTCCTCATGGCAAACTGTTTGGGTGGGTGTTTTCTTCTGGTGCACGCTGTATGATGCTTGTGGGGCCCCAGTCTGGCAGGACCAGAGTTGTGAAGAGGTGCTGGTGTTGACACGTTGCTGGCAGGTGGACGTGCGTGAGGACAAGCACACCATCACATGGATCACCATGACAGTTAGGCAGCTGGAGGAGGGAGCCCACGGCATCACCCAGGAACTGCCAGGCTACGTCTGGAGGGAGGCGCCGGAGGATGTGAAGCGCAATCGGAGGCTGGAAAGCCTCAAGCTGGAGCTGTCAAGAGCACCTGGCTTCCCCGTCGATGTCAACGATTGGCATCAAGCAGAGCTGGGTAGGAGTCTGAGGGAGGTCAGGGCGATTTATGTGCATGTTACCTCCGGGTAGGGCCGGGGTGTCTTGCTGGAATTTGGGGCCAATAGGTTGTGGATTTGGGCCTCGGTCTGGTTTCTATGGCCTTCATAAAGCGCTCCTTCTAGTCAGGCTCATCAGGCTAGCTCTAGCGCATGACATGCGCTGTGCAACCTTTTACTACTACGTATACCTATAGAGCTTCATCGGACATCATGGCAAGGGTGACCAAGCAATAGCGCCCAAAGCATACTATCCCACTTAGCTTGCAAGCAAGGAGGAACAACTGTTGCTTGGTCGTGGCAAGGAGGAGCGTTCCATTAAGGCAGATTTCAATGGCCTATGGCCTATGGAATGCTCCTACTAGCCAGACTCGGCAACACGCTAAGTGGGCTATGGGCATTGTTGCTTGGTTACAACTGCCAAACTATCTTTGAAGCTATCCAGAGAGCAGTAAAAGACTGCCACTGGCTGTTGGTGCTGGCCCTAGCTTGATGGGTCTAAGCACACGACAGGTTGTGGAGAGCTATATGGGGCAATTTCGACTCCAGGGAGCTTGTGGATGAAGGGTTTCTCAAGCTAAATAAATGTGCGATACGCACATTTACTTGGCAGCATCTGTAACTTGAAAACCTGTGCAGCCAAAGTTACTCTGCGTGCAAGCTCATACTGCTGAAGGCCCAGCGCCTCGAATAAAGTTGGCACCTTGTCAACGCGCACTGTGGTCCTTGAGTTGGACCCTGCATAGGCTGGGTCAAGCCAGTTTGGGACCGCAGTGGAAGCCAACAGGCCTAGTACTAGATGCTGCAAACTGCGATTACTGTAAAAATAAAACGCTTTTCTGAAACAAATAGTGGATGTAACACTGGTACGTATGTGTAAACCATTTATTGCACTTCACGCCTTGCAAGCTGTGCTAGAGATATTTCACCATATTGACGTTCAAAGGATAGTGAGCAAAACGTTCGTCTTCGATGTGACAAAGCCCCACCATGGCGCACCGCATGGCACTGCTCCCTGAAACAGCCCACCTCACCAGATTGCTCTACGTCAGCCCCACACCGTTCACAGCCAGCCAAGCGTCACCAAACAAGACGTGTTTACGTGGGCTGTGGAGCAGCCGCAGTTGGCAGGCGGCCTCCCACCGCCGGTGTTACTGCTCCGCTGCTGGCGATGGCAGTGGGAGCAAGAAGGTTGTGTTTCTGGGGACGCCAGAGGTAAGGGAAAGTGTATGCATGCATGCGCCATCCTGGAGCCCTGACACCTTCAGATTTAAATCGCAAGTTACGTGCCACGTTCTTGGCAAGACCTGCAGGAAATCAGAAAGCATGGCATGCCATGGCAAGGCATGCCGATGGGGCCATGTGCAATATTGTACCACACCGCCGAACACACCCACACACAGGCTTTGTCGCAGCCGTACTGAAACGTCTTAGTACCATAGAATTGAAATGGTGCACGTTGCCTGTCAGCTGGGGAAACTCTCAGCGCCCAGCCTACCAATGCTTGCACCACATTTCGAGCTACAACGCCCCTTAGGGCCACTGCACACCTTTTACTGAGCTAGGCCATGTGCCATTGTTGCAAGCTGGCATGTCCATGATACCACCCGCCAACGTGTATACCCACCACACCCTCAAAAGTGTGTACCCAGCACTCCCTCAAAGGTGGGTACCCACCACCCACCCTTCTTCCACGTAGCGCCCCACACCAAACACAAACAAGTGTCGCCTAGAACTACTCCTAGAAAGCATTAAATAACCTACAATAATCTACCCTACAATTTTCACCGCCAGAGCATCCCCCCTCGCCCCCCCAGGTTGCCGCGGCCTCTCTCCAATCCCTCCTAGTCGCCAGCCACCTACCAGGCGCCTCGTTTCATGTCGCTGCGGTGGTGAGCCAGCCAGGCAAGCGCCAGGGCAGGGGGAAGAAGCTGGTTCCCTCCCCAGTGGAGCAGGCCGCAAGGGGTGCGGGGCTGGGGGAGGAACAGATCTGGTGCCCAGACACAGCGAAGGATGTAGGTGGCGAGGGTTTTTGACGGGGGTTGGGTGCGCGCAAGCATGGCGATGTAGGGTTTGTGGAGAAGCATGCTTCCCTGTCCCCCTTGATCCCAAAAACAGAAAAGGCCTCCCAAAAACTTCAGAAAAGGAGCAAGTAGGGAAATGCAAGGAAAAACGTACATACATTCACATGCCTCATTTATTGAACCCGGTCTTTTTTCTTCCATTCCCACAGCCCCAGTTCCTAGAGCGGCTGCGCCAGCTGGCACCCGACCTGTGCGTCACTGCGGCGTATGGCAACTTCCTCCCCTCCTCATTCCTGTCCATACCCACCTTTGGCACCCTCAACATCCACCCCTCGCTGCTGCCGAGGTACCGGGGGGCGGCGCCGGTGCAGCGCGCAATCCAGGTGGGCAGATATATTGGCATTGTTTTGGACTTAAAAACGTGAAAAATGTATATGTAATCTACCAGCACATTACGTGCTCACATGCATATAATGCAAATATGAGATATTCATTATGAGGAATTGTAAATGTGATTGTAGATTGCAGTGGGACCGTCAACTTATCCGTGAACATCATTTGTTCTTGATTTCCTTTTCTGTCTCTTATTCTTCATATAAATGGCTTACTGTGTCTGCAGGAGGGAGTGCCTGAGACGGGTGTGAGCGTGGCTTTCACTGTGCTGGCGATGGATGCTGGCCCGATTGTGGCGCAGGAGCGGGTGGTGGTGGGGGATGACATCACAGCACCGGAGCTGCTCATGGACCTGTTTCAACGGGGCACACGGTAGGCTTTTTGGGGTGGGGTGTTGGTTGCTGGAAATTGTTTGGTTTTGAAAGGTAATTAAAGTGTTGCTTTTACTGTACTGGCCATGGATGCTGGCTTTGAGTGGCGCAGGAGCAAATGGTGGAGGGGGATGGTACCACCACGTCGGATCTACTCATGATCCAGCGGGGCGCATGGTAGGGTGTTTTTTAGCGCTGGTGGGATGTTGATAGCGTTTAGGCTTAAGGTTTGAGGTGGATTTATGGGGATGATGTCTCAGCACCAGCCCTGCATGTGGATCTGTTCCAGCGGGGCACGCAGTATGGTTTGTGGTGGGGTTTCTATGATTGGAGTAGGTAGATGAGGAAGGTTATCTGGGAGATGATTGCCACTGCACCCGAGCTGGTCATGGCACCGCTTCCCAACCCTCCTCCCTCACAACCCCATGCCAATAACCTGACTCTCCAACCCCACACCACTCCCTGCAGGTTACTCCTGGGGTCTATAGATGATGTGTGGACGGGGGAGGCGATGCGCAGAGCTCAGCCGCAGGACAGCAGCCTAGCAACGCATGCCGCAAAGGTGGGCCCTGGAACTACCCAGATTGCCTGCCCCTGGTGCACATCCGGGTCCCATCAGTCCATGTATTATACGCTTATCAGTGCACCTCATTATGCAAATCACTGCAGATGATTGCACTGTGCCATTTGCACGCTATCAAGCCAATGGTGCATCACAGCCTGCCCATATCGAATGACTGCCCATTTTGAATCACTGCAGCTGTCCAAGGAGGAAGCGATACTAGACTTCTCCCTTCCCGCACGCGTGCTCCACAACCGGGTGAGGGCATTCACCCCCTGGCCAGGCACATCCCACACATTCAGGCTGACTGGGGGCGATGGGCAGGGGGAGACGATAGATCTGAAGGTAACAACTAGCACGCAAGCGGGGTATTGGATGCTGTGCGGATAGGAATGGGCCCTGGTGGGGAATCAAGTCAGGGTATCAGTTGAGATGATTGATTACATTAGAGTTGTGCAACGCTCATCTGGGGGGTAGTTTTCATGATTCCCATTAATCGATATTTCTGTTATCAATATCTGAAGTTGTTTGCTGGTAGGTGGTCCGCACAGCCCTGCCCCAAGGCCTGGATTGGACCCCCGCCCACCCGCACGAGGTGCTGTGCCGCAAGGAAGGACTGTATGTGGTGTGTGGGGATGGAGCACCGTTGCAGGTGGGGATGCTGCTTCTGGGAGGAGGTACCATTTGCCCTCCTGCCCATTTGGCTGGGATAATGCATCCATGCCTGACATACCTGAAATTTAAATGGGAGTCCAGTTGCTATGGGCAATCCTATGTCATATGTGGTGCCCTAGGGCATAGGCATAATGGATTCAGCCCCCCGTTGTCCATGCATGGTGCTCGAGGGACATCCCCTGGCAAGGCCGCCATCGCCAGAGGCGTATTGCCATGGCATTGCATGCTTGCATAGCTCTTATGGGTACACTCACAGTGTCCTACATACACTCTCGGGAATTTTCCCTGGCAATTGCGCCCGTTTTCCCTCCCTTTTTCAGGGTCTGGAGGCCCTGCCCCCTGACACGCGCGCCGTGGCATACATGGCATTACACCCCTGGCATTACAGAACAGTACACTCGCGGGCGTTGTCATCCTGGCATTTCACCCCCCTTTTCCCACCCCCTGTTCAGGTGCTGGAGGTTCAACCCCCTGGCAAGCGCGCCATGGCAGCGCAGGCGTTTTTGAATGGACTGCGGGGGAGGGGAGTGGAGTGGCAGGCGGTGGGGGCGGAGGTACCCGTGGGGCAGGTGGTGGCGTGAGCATTTTCAGCCTGGGGGATGGGAATTTGGATCCAGCAAGGATTCAATTGCAGTTTCGGTGCCATTATTTTGAAAGTGCAAAATGGGGTGTTGGTGGGTCTTGTGGTGGCATGAGACCCACTTGGATGTACACTACAAGCTGTTGGGTTGGGTGAGGAGCGCGAGGGATTTTTCTGTGGCATGGGCAAACGTACAGACCTCAGGGACCAACGCCCCCAGGGACCGACGCGGGTGCGCCCTTTTGGACGAGCTCTTTAGTATTTTCTAGCCGATGGGGGCTAGCCACTTGGCTGGTTGCTCGCAGTGTAGTAGCCCACGGGTTTCACTCGATTCAAACAATTAGGGTTGTAGCTGTGTAGTAAGTGGTGGGGCGTGTGAGCGGTGCGCCAGCATGCGTTCGTTTTCACCCACAACGCCCACAGCAGCTCAGGGACTGACAAAATTGGCATTAGTGCCAGAGGGCTAGCTGTCACTGGTGCCAATTTTTTCCAGGTTCTGAGCTGCTGTGGGCTTTGTGGGTAGAAAGGGTGCATGGTTTTCTCTATAGGGTGCGAGCGCACAGCTGGTAATCCCGTTTGCTTGGTCTCCGCCATCGCATGTGTGCATGTGGTGTATTCTCCTCCAGAAGTACAGACCCTAGGTGGAGGTATGTGGCCCACCTGTTATTTCTCTACACGCACCACCATGGTACCACTGCCTAGAGTGCCTGGTTGTGCTGTATAGCATGCAGCTGCACGTTGCACCATGCGTGCATGTCATCCACACAATGTGGATCTCTAGGAGTACAGACCCTAGATGGAGGTATAGAGCATATTTTGGCCACTTGATTTTCTTGTAGCAATTCAAAAGCACCACCACTGCCTAGAGTGCCTGGGTTGTGCTGTAAAGCATGCAGCTGCGCAATGCCATGCATCTGCATGCACACATGTGGGGCACAGTGCTTGATCTCTGCAGATTAAGGGATGAGTTTGAGTGCGTCGGAGGTGCTTGTGTGGGCAAGAGGTGGTGGTTGACCAGTCGCCCCTGGTTGCAGTGCGTGTGCCCTGCTCGTGTTTTGCGCGTCATGTAACGCCCTCCCTGGTGTGATTTTTGATGCGCTGTGATGCGGGGCGCATTATTGGGGGTGGGAGTGTGCTGGACATTGTATGGGGTCCCAGGTATTCTGCCCCAGTGTTTTGGGCTCATTTTGTCCAGCATTTGTGCTTGGGGGGTGGGCATTTGGATCCGGCAAGGGTTCGATTGCAGCTTCGGTGCCATTTCTTGGAAGTGCAAAACGTGCTTGCAAACGCCATACAAAGCAGTCTAGAAGCGTCACGAAGCCGGCTATCCTGGTTGCTATCTGATACATGCTACGGGTCTCAACTGCTTGCATCACGCGTATGGGTGCGGTGCCGATGACCCCCGTTTCGAGATTGTGAACAGACTTTGCTTTCTGAAAGGTTGTCCACGTCACAACAACGTGAACCACCGAGCTTGGCTGTTGTCGCCCTTAGCACAGCGCTTTGCAGTGTTCATCGTCTGTATTTGCACTGCAAGGCTATTGGGGGGAGTCGTGGACAGTCTTTACCTAGGTCCCAGGCCTCATTCTCACTCGGGCACGGCGAGCACCATCGCATAGCCTGCTGCCAACCGCCGCCCAAGTTCGCAGCAACAGTCTCCCCACTGTTCCGGAAAGCTCTGGAATAGTCAACGCAGTAGGCTGAGACAGGCAATCTTGGCTCGGGCAGGTTTGCAGTCACGGTGATCTGAGATGACTACTGCGATGGAGGACGGGCGTGGTTCCGACTACGACGCAGACAGCGTGTTGAGCTTCCGGAGGAGCAGCACGTTCAACACTGACGTGCTCTTGCTCATGGAGGACCACTGGTGAGCCTTCAATCCCTTGGAAAGAGCCTGTTCGGTTGCCCATGTTCACCATGCCACTGCGTTGTTGACTTCGCCACGTCGTCTGTCGGGACACCCATTGGGCCACCTAGCTAGGCAACTGCGCAACGCATCTGGTAGTATTCGTCTACTATTTGCCTGTGTGTCGGTACAGTGCTGCGAGAATACAGTCCTAGTTTTATTCCTGATCGATTATGGGCTGGTTGGCATGGTGAGTGGGCCATGCACACATGGGACCCGCAGTATGACGGTGAAAGGGCACCAGCGATGCACAACGGACTTGATGCCAGTTTTTCACATGCTTGCTGTGGCTCATCAGATGGGCAATGCGTGCAGTTGCTACGATTGCCTTCCTGGCCATGTTGTGGCATTGCGTCGTGCATTCTGTACCCACGCCATCCTGCTCTCGCCTTGACTGTGCAGGTAAACGCTGTAGCTCTACACCCACCTCGAAACCAGTAAAGTTTTAACTCCACTCGTTAACCCACAAAGCATTGATGGAACAACAATCACGAACCCTAAAACCCACCACCCATAAAATTCTAATGGCCAAACCTACCACTGTTTGCCACAATTTACGGTCAGCCATAGCTATAGCCAGTGATGCAGCTGCGTCCATGGGATTTCCAGTGTTTGCCTCCTGACAATATGCACGCTATCATGCCGCCATGCTGCACGCTGGGATGGGGCACCACAAATGACACCCTAAACCCTACATCCTGAACCCTAGACTGCCACCATGCTGCAGGCTGGGATGGGGCACCACAGGCAGCCAGGTCAGCACCAGTCGGGCCTTCTCCCGCACCTCCACCTCCCCCTCCTCCCCCAAGCGCCCCCTCGACACCGCCAAGTCGTGGCTCGCAAAGCTTGTGCCAACCCTCACCCGCCTGGCGTCCAACGCCTCATCCTCAACCGCATCCGCCTCGCCACCCAGGCCACCCTGCCCTTCAACTCGCCCCGCCCCCACCGCCAGGCCCCTGTACAGCCCTGAGAACCTCATCACCGAGTGGGAGGCAAGGCTGTCGGGGTCCCTCTCCAGAGCAGCCGCCCCGCCCAACCCCATCCACCGCGCCAAGTCTACGCCAGGTAAGGGTCTTGCACGCCAAACCGAATCAAGCTATGGTTTTTTCCTATGAAATACCTTTTGTCTCAATAAAGAGACAGCGAGAGTGCAAAGCCAAGGCAGGTGACTTTGCTCCAGGGATGGACTTTTTTATCTTACCTCCTGAGTGGGAGCTTCTTACTTCTGAGGCTGACTAAACCCCAATCCCAAGCGCTAAATCCTACATCTCAAACCCTAAACATGTTACACCTGCGTGGGGGCTCACTACTTCTCAGGGCTCCTGCGGATGGAGCATCGGCTAGGCCACTGTTGCTAAACCCTAATACCAAGTTTAAACCCTCAATCCTAGCCCAACCCAACTGTGCACTGCCCTTTCCCTGACAACCCACGCCTGCTTCTCACTCCAGGACCCATCACCTCCCCGCCGCTGCGCATCGCCAGCCCCAAGTTTGAGGTCAAGCCAGGGGCACCAGCCATCCCTGTAGATGCCCACCCTGGGTCCGGAGGCTCCCACGATGCCCATCCGCCCCTCACCGCCCGCCAGTGGGCGCTCCTGTGCGAGCCAGTGGCCAGCATGATTCCCCCAGAGGACCTGAACACCACCCTCCACAGCCCGCTAGCATCCACATCCCCCACCACACCCTCCCTGGCCAGCGCCGAGGAAGAGGAACCACACCACCACCCACCACCCCCACCACTGCCGGCCACAGCCACCGCCGCCGCCACCGACACCCACCACCAGCCCATCCTCATCCCTGAGCCCAACAAGGGAGGACACTCGCTACCGCTGGGCAGCTGGGCAACCCGCCAGAAGCTGTTCGGTGTGGAGGTCGGGGCCCTGCACAACTCCCGCACAGGCTCAGCAAGCCATGGTTCAGCTGCCGCGGCGGCATGCAGCGCCATCTCCGGCAACCCCATGTACCGCCGGAATGACAGCGCTTGGATGGATTTCCCAACCTCCACCACCTCCCCGAGAGCTGGCGAGGGCACCCACCACGGTGGCAAGCGCCGCACCAGCCTGACCCTCCACCCCCCCGTCGCCGTGCACCTAGTGCACACTGCCCAGGACCCTACAGGGTCCCCTGTTGCGTGCCAGGCAGCGGAGGAGCGTGAGCAGCGATCCCACACCCCTGTGGCTTTTGACCCAAAGGGTGGTTTTGGGTCGGATTTGGGTCAGATTACACACGTGCACACTGACGCTGCGCATGCTGGTAAGGCGGGGCCCCATGCAGCGCTTGTGGCAAATGCCGATGGGGCAAGGGCACAGGGATCCCATGCGGCGGATGCTGACAGGCCTGGGCTGGGGGCGCATGGGGCCCATGTGGACCCACTGGTGGATGGCCCGGATGGCGGCATGGAGGCGGCGTGGCGGTGGCGCTTCCAGCGCAAGTGGCAGAGGGAGGCCGCTGAGGCTACCAGGGAGGAGACTGTGGTCAATCCTCAGGGGAGGGATACGTGGGATGTGGCGCTGGAGTATTTGCAGGCTGCGGGGGCAGGTAAGTGATGTGTGATGGGTTGGATTGCACTTGATGATGGTCAGTTGGGAACTCCGCTGAAATGTCTGTATTGCGAGCTGGTTAGGGTTGGGTGTTAGTGCCTGCTTAGGATACCAGAGGGTGTAAGGTTAAGGCCAAGCATGCATGCCAACTAAGTTGCTCTGAACACATCACCACTGATCGTGAAGCATTCTCATCCTCTTTTGTGATTTCCCATGCAGGCATGAACCTCCAGATTGCCGCCCTCGCTGCCGCCACGGGGGGCAGCGGTGTCAGCACATGCTCCAGCAGCAGCAAGCTCACCAGCCTGGGGGGCACCGAGGGGCTGCTGCTCACCGCACACAACACACCCGCACAGGTGGGTGGGAAATGTGTTAAGGATTTAGGGTTTAGGGTTTAGGGTATAGGGTACCGAGGGACTGCTGCTCATAGCACCCCCTAAGGTTGGTGAGGAATCTGTGGGGATATCTTTGGGGTAGTGGGGTGGGGGCTGCCGGGGTGGTTTAGGTGGTCAGGGTGTGCGGAGGGATTGCATCATGTGGGGGGCAGCAGGAGAGGGTCTGTGCAATGTGGCAATTGTGTTGTGTACCTGCATTTCCCCTGTCTCTGACAGCACCCTGCTCTTCTTGGCTGTGATTGCTGCCCTGCACCATTGGCCACACATTGCACGTGCGCAGCGGATTGTACCATGTAAAAGCATCCTCCCCATCTGATTTTAACTTCGTGTCACTCCCACAGAGCACCCACCTCCATTGCGACGCGAATGTGGCCGCCACACGTGAGCTGGCACCCCTGGCCACAGCCACGCGCCACCTGGCACAGCAGCAAGATGTGCTGGACAGGCAGGCGAAGCTCAGGTGGGTGGGTGGCGGTGGCCCACATCATGTGCACAAGCCCCTGAACCATGCCAATGGACGCGATGCCCAACTCTGTATATACTCCAAGTACAGAGTGTTTCTAGCCAAGCCTCATTGCATGGCTGTGAAACGCCGGAGGGTTGCTCGAATGGATTGCTCCCTGATTGATTAGTGTTGGTCAGATGGTGAGCTGGCTCTGCAGTGCCATACATGCTGCTGGTAATTGCTAAGGTGCAGCTGTAACACTATTTCTACACATGCCTCCTACATGGGTCATCTCCCCATCTTTACCCATACCAACCTACCACTTTGCAGGGTTTCCCAGATGACCGGCCCCCGCCGGTGGGTGGGCCAATTCCTGTCGGATGTTGAGCTCGAGGCAGGCTCTGCGGTGCCCTATGTGCTGCTGCGGGTGACTGACGCGGCCAGTGGGGCGTGCAAGACGGTCATCAGGGGGCGGAAAGTGGCCGAGGAAGGGGAGCTGCTGGCGGGACTCAGGCGCCAGGTGGGTGGCCAGGGAGTTGCTGGCGCATGGTGGTGTCTCTGGAAAGTCAATTGATTTAAATTCAAATGTGTGTCATGTGCATATACAGGAAGGCATTGCGGTGCCAGATGTGTAGTAATTGGGAATGCATTTCCAGCCAATCCAATTGCAAATTGCCTACCTCAAATCTAATTATGTATGTGCGCGAAAGAACAGCATGGATGAATGCCATTGCTCCAAAACGTAGTTGGCAGGGGCAAACCTGGAATCTGACCACATGTGAATTGTCTTGTCCATAGTCCCTACTCTGTGGCTTACAGTGAGGTGCATCAAGACTCAGGCTGCTGCATTTGAGACTCCAACCACCCTTTTCCCTATCTCCCACCCCCGCCATCCCCCCCGCAGGCCTCCGCCATCGCCAGTGAGTACCGGCTACCGCGC
This sequence comes from Heterotrichella gracilis, assembly GCA_032358255.1. NCBI lineage: Eukaryota > Xanthophyceae > Tribonematales > Xanthonemataceae > Heterotrichella > Heterotrichella gracilis. The sequence continues at coordinate 22,664 of JAULBX010025209.1, read as the reverse complement.
GTGGAGGTGGAGGTGGTTGGCGAGGGCGCCATGGACTGGGCCGAGCTGGGGGGGGGCGAGGGCGATGTGCTGGGGGCACACCTGGCGCACCCCACCGCTACCATTTGCTCCAGGTGATCAACCACATGGGTAGCTACAGGGTTGAAGAGTGGCTCGCTTGGTTGCTGCGGTGCGAAGCAGCGCCCGATCCAGGATCTGCTCAACCATTATGGCTATATAGCTCAGCCTGTGTGATCACATAAAGTGAGGTGACAGCCAGGCACATCTAGGTGGGGAGAGGGGAGCCAGCTGGAAGTCTGGCGACATTGAGAGGTGGCAGGCCCTGATTGCTTTAGATGTTGGGCACACGTGTGGATACTTGCAAGCCGACCACCAGCTCATGCCACAGACAGTAGATAATGAAATATAATATATTATGACAGTGCAGGTGCGGGTCAGTGCATGTCCTGTGCAGCAGGGTTAGGATCTATCCTATAGGACGTTTGAGCGTTTGCGAGAGGCTGCTGCTGCGCAGGCAGCGCTGTCACATATTGATTTCTGTTTCAAGCCGGTGTGTTTTCCTTGTTGCCAAGTTTTCCTTTCATCTCTCCATTTATCTGTGACACACTGTTAAAAGTGTCAGGGTATCGTGTACACCATTTTTGGTGGTTTACATGTGCACACCTGTCATGCCCTTGAAGAGGCGGCACCATTGCCTCATTACATTACATTACATGCTTGACCCCAGAGGGATGCATCCATTGAAATAGCCAAACGCCATGCACTCCTGTCCAACACAATACGCTGCCAGGTGCCAGCCCCAAAGAGACCTCTAGCAATAAGGTCCCCCTTAGTGCAATGCTGATACCATTGCCTCACTTGGATCTTATTCAGTGGACATGGGAATTTACCAAGAGCTGCCAGCCAGATTCTCCAATTGAGGCAAAAGGCCCGGGACTTAACAGTCATGATTCACAGCATGCCAGCGTGCACCCAGTATGGTACACTGCCTAGGTAGTTTATCCAATAGTACTACGCATCCATAGTATATTGACTGCTAAGCTGCATATTACAATAAAAGCGTTCGAAGCCAACTGTTGTTACAATGGTAATACACTTTGCAGTACTACTACTCACGGTACTACCTTCGGAAGGTGTTTTCTGGACCAGCCGGCGCCTTGCCCTATAACTGTAAATTGAATACTTCACAAGGATTGCCTCTGAAGTCCACAATAATTGGGAAAATCACAAATTTCGTGAATACTCAGAGTACTCAACTCTTGCAAGCCAGCACCATAACAGAGTGAATATTTAAGCAGGAAAATTGGGACGCACATGCGATGTGGCACACAGTGGGGCCAATGATGCATGGTGTCCGCCCATGCCAACTTCTTTGTGGGTGTGGGAACTGGGTAAGACATCACTGTTGGGAAATGCCTCATGGCAAAAACATGTCACGCATGAGGGGCAAGTACCACACCTCCTCTGCAATCGGCACCCCAAACGCTTCTTCTTCGCCCTGGCTTGCATTCCGCACCGCAAGCCTGTAGCTTCCCCAGGGCTGACGTTTCCACAGGTACCACACACCACCGTGTGCACCCCCGTCCCTATCCTGCGAGTTGGCCCCCGCAGCCCTCTCCCGCTTTGCAACATCGATGTCCAGCCATGTATCTGGGGTGTTGTGCAGGCGCAGCGTCATCAGATGCTCTGACTGCCACGTCAGCTCACGGAGGCTAGGCAGCCAGGGCACAACCACTGGCTCGAGGCGCGGGCCCAACTCACCCGTTATGGGCGGTCTGAAGTACATGCACAGCTGCTTCAATTGGGGCAACTGCGTCAGCCATGCCATCAGCAGAGAACACTGCTCTCCGAGCTGCAGACCAATGCTCAGCACCTGCGGTAATCCAGTGATTACATGGTTTTTAATTACGGGAATTTAAACTACAGGAATGTTGTGATAGTCAAGAGGGAGCCAATCCAGGCTTCAGTGGTTCTTCCCCAAATGAAAATATTCTGCCAGATAATTGAGAAATCATGGGGAGGTTTTACTAAGCCAGGCCAGCAATTACCCACAAGGTTGGAAATGACTTTCCAGGCGATTATCCCAGTGCCACAATCACAACAAAAGCTTCCAAACCCAGCACAGGCTTATGCCATAGCAGTACAGCTAATGCTTGGGCGGCAACCCAGCAATATATCCAGGATGGCAGAAAGCCATCAGTACAAGCCAAAATGCCTTTACCTGAAAGTCCACAACTGAGTCAAGGCAGAAATGAGTGAAGGAGTAAAGCAGGATTGCATACCTGCAGCTGTGGGGGCCCACAATTCCACGGCATCGCGCCAGAAAAGGTAACACTGCGTGCCATCAAGGTGTAGAGTGCATTTGGAAGGCACCCATCCTCAAGCATGACGCTGCCGATAAAGAACAAGAGGCGCTGCAGGGATGGTGGCAGTCCGCCACGTGGCAGTACCACATCGCCACACCTAGGTGGACAGGCCCCAGGATGAGTTAATGGAAGGAAAGAACGTAGTGAGTCAAGCACTCTGTCACTATCAATCACCCAGACAGTATCCCCCATGTTGCTAACCAACCTTATTTTCTGATGTATTCCATCACATATGGTACGCCATCACCCCGTGATCGGCTGGAAACATTCTTAGACACGCAACTGAAAACCGAAGTGCGATTGTGGGAGTGGTTTATGCTCATTTCAGAAGCACAGCCAGACACCGGCAGTGCTTTTGCACTAGGTCAACAATGCTTCAGAGCTAAATCTGGCACATGCTTGCTTTACTTTGCACTAGCATCCTACTGGGAAAGCAGCTATTACATAAGTGCAGGAGATGCTTCCAAGCCAAACACCGATTCTAGTCTAGTCAGAGTAAGCAACTGCGAATTGGTCGAGGGCGCACCTGAATGTGGCTGTCTGCAATGCGGTGCACCCGGAGAGGTTCAGCAGCTGTGTCGGATGCTGGGCAGCTGGTATGTACAGCACCAGGCGGGTGAGAGCTGTGAGGCGGTTGACTTCCTGAAGGGTTGCGGCTGTGGTGTGGCCATCCCTTCTCTCGCTCTCCAGGTCCAGTTGCAAATCCCGAAGGGATGCAGGCAGCCCACCACGCGGCAGTATCAATTGCCCATCATACCTGGGGAACAGGATGGAATTGGCATTTAAGATAAATTTTCCACATGTGCTCTACCACATGTCCATCATACCTGATGGAACAGCCCATGCCCTCAGGAGAAATATATGTAAAGGGGCTAATTAGATTTCAAAAGAAAGTGCTAACCCCATTTGCAATTCTTTTGCAATCATATAAACCATGCCTCATTTTACAACCCAAAGCCAGACAACAAGGCTATGGTAGTGAGCGTTCAATTTAACAGCACAGCCGGATGACAAGCACCACCAAAAAAGGCGCATCAAAGGAGCCAATCAGGACTCTGATGAAAGTGGCAATATTTACCTGATGGTGAGAATTTGCAGTGCTTGGCACCCGGAGAGGTCCACACACTGCTGAAGGTCATTGGCTGGCAAGTACAGAGCAAGATGGGTGAGAGCAGTGGGGTGGTTAATCCCCGGGAGCAGCGCTGCAAGCCTGTTTGCCTCCCTTTCGCCACTCACCGCTTCCAGCTGCAGCTCCCGCAGTGAGAGGGGCAGCGGCACTGCGAGCCCTTCATCCGCGTACAGGCCCAGGCGGAGGTTTGTCAGCTGGGTGAGCGCTGCCAGGAAGCTGAAATTGCATACTTCGGAATGGTCCATCTCAAGGTCAGTCAGGTGAGTGAAGCGCCCCAGAAACTGGAATTGAGGTGTGGCGAACCAGTGGTGGGCACCAAACAGCTGCAGCCGCTCCCAGCGCAGGGGGTTGAGGCAGGCCAGGGACCACCACACTATCTTCTGGCCCCACTCGCGAAAGAGTCCAGTACCCAATGCCCCCTCCCACTGGTCTGGCCCATTGAGAACCAGCCCCAGGTCGGGAACGTCCATCGCCACCCTCCTTGCTGTCAGATGGGGGCAACATAGGTGTCAGTGGGGCACAGAAGGCTAAATTAACCAAAGGACTTAGGGTTTAGGGTATTCTCAAAAGCTACGGAGCACAGGGGTACCACCTGCCCTCAAACAAACAAATAACACAAACAGACAAACTATACAAATAAACAACAGACGACACAAACAAACAACAAACAACCAACAAAATTAACAGATAACAGATAAACAACACCAGCAGAACAAGTGGGATACCTGCCGCAAGGCGGGGCCCCATCCAGGCTGCAAAACCGTCCCACTTCTCAGTGTCCCTGCGCCACATAACGTCATCCATTTGGAAATTGAGCGATACTGTCTCCCACACCGTGGACGTTGCCTCCAATGCCTCCCGCCATGCCTTGCAGACCGTTTGTGCCTGGGCTTGCTCGGTGTGGTCGAGCCTGGCGAGTATGTTCTGTAGTGGAGCAGCGGGGAGGAGCCCACAGTGGCCATCATGTTGTACCTGTAATAGACAAAATCAGTATCTGGCACTGCTGTAGAACAATATATGGGCCAGGGTCAGGACTCCTGAGTCAGGAAGACTTTATTCAAGCCACTGTGTATCACGTTGGCGTTTGAAGTCCTCTGGGTCACCGTGCTCCGTTAATAAAGAGCGAGCAATGTCGGTGCACAACTGGAAACAATTCTAGACAAAGCCTTGGCTCTTGGAACGGGGTGAGGCATACCCAGGCATGCTAACCTAGCTCTAAGCTGGTCTACAGAGGTTGTGAGCACACCCCAGTCTAGGCTAGGATATATGCATGCATGCTTGTTAGCCAGCCTGCAAGGTAGGTGTGTGCTTTCTGACGCACGAGAGCAAGCGAACCCTGCCCACGCTCACCTTCAAGACTGTTGGCGACACTATATGCCCGCTCGTTTTGACAAGGTGGGAGTGGGGCGAAGCACGCTATTAGCACCGGCAAAGCAGCTCGGTTGTATGCAACGTGTTTATCTACAGCTCCACAATGCTGATATAGGAGGCAATCTTGAAAAAACGACAAAAGCGAAGTGGAAGTGCACATGCATGCACATATATGCATGCATGCCATGCCAACGAGACCTTAGGCCGGCTGTTATCGTCCGCAGGCCGCACAAGTGTCTATACTTTCGCAAAACACAGTTGGCGTCAGTGCAAACATTCAAGAAAGCATACATGTTCGCCCAAAATACTGGTATTGGTCGCATGTTTGCATGTGCCACAAGTGGTTCCAGTGCCTGCTGCTGACGTGGCACCCTCTTTAGAGTGCGCCGCAGGGATGGGCATGGCATATTTGTTTGGACGTTGCAGAGTTATCCTCTCACCCTTTCACTGCTGCCGAGTTGTGACACGAGACCTCTGCACCCTCCTGCAGGCATCAAAGCCTCGTTTGGAATACCCATCACGCCAGCTTTGCACCCACAAATAAGCACTCAACCCACATCAACCCTGCCAGTCAGCGTACCCACCCTACCAGGCGTACCCACCCTGCCAGTGCTTTCCACGTTGAGAGCTGCTGCATCTTGGGCCTATTGAGGCCTTGTTTCCAATGGTGTGCATTCGGCAGGCCACGGTCGATGACCTCCTGTCCATGCAACGATGCAACCTCATGTGCTTACCAGAGAACTACCAATTAAAGGTGCGCAGAAGCAGGAATTGGAAGTTTCCGAGTGGTTTATGTTGCAAAGTTGGGCGCACGTTATGGGCAATTGGGAGCAGTTTTTGGGGCTGTGCACTATATGCATGCATCACGATGTCAGGGGGACAGGAAGGGTGGCGATGCCCTTCTCTACACTGACCTATATCATACCTCATCCGTTGCGTGCCAAGAATGGTCGTTTGTCATTCTTGGTTACTTTGCATTGGCGTGTGCATGCATGTGCACTGTGGGTGAACTTCCATCGGTGGCCCACCCACAGTGTACACGCATGCATTGTGGTACAACCAAAGCTTTCATAGGAGGGAGCGGTGGGAAGCCCATGCTAGCTTTGGTTGCACCACCGTCCACTCGCTGACCTGGCACATAGGCGTCAAAACCCTAAACCCTAAACTTTCCCATTGTGCCTGCAGTACTACTTCTACCATACGCTGTCGTGGCCCCAACTACTGTATGTTGCGGAGGACTATGACGGCAAGATCGTGGGATACGTGCTGGCAAAGATGTACGCACCCTAAACCCTAAAACCCTTTGGGGTAGCCTTGACCTTGCAGCTACAAACCCTCGCCAAGGGTGTGGGATACGTGCTGGCAACGATGTACGTTGCACGCAACTTCTGAAACCCTTGACCATGCACGATGCAACCCTGGAACGCGCACCTGAAGCCTGAATACCCTAAAGCACAACGCCTCACAAATCCCTCGCCAGGGTTGGGGGCTGCTCGCTGGTCAAAGGGCTCGCAGCATGAAACCCTTGAATACGCAAGAGAAACCCCAAAACCCCCGCTCAATGCCGGGGCTGTGTACTGGCTGAGTGCGTGCCGCACAAAACCCTAAGTGGACCCTGACCCTAGCACCTTCACGCATCGGGCGTGTTCAACAAATTTTCCATTCAGTTTATTTTTGCCTTCCCAGGGAGGAGGACTCTCCCCATAAACCCGAGGTCTATGGGCACATACCCAGCCACTCATTACTAGAAATTCAATGGTTTTCTACAGGTGTACTCAGTTAATGTGACTGTCAAATAAATCTTGTAACTATGTTTTCTTAAAATTTCCTGCCATCCCAGGGAGGAAGACTCTCCCGAGATCCATGGGCACATCACCTCGCTGGCAGTGGCGCGCACGCACCGCAAGCTGGGGCTGGCAACCAAGCTCATGTCAGCAGCACGTGCGCAACCAAACCCTAAAACCCTCGGCCCTAAACCCTAAATGCCTGGTTGTAAAACCCTCGGTCCAAACCAAACCCTTGAACCTGTCGCCTTGTACCCTGGACAGTGGAGCGGGAATTAACTTGCCACATACAACAGCAACTGATATAAACACCCTGAAACCCTTAGGGTTAATTGAACTCTCCGTGCTGCGAATTTCTTCTGCAGCTGCATGACTGCCCCCTTATCACCCCCCCATTCTGCCTTGTGCACAACCCGTGCTATGTGGCCAGCTGGCTGTGTAGTACACACCATCCATAATTTTGAAGGGTTCCAATTCACCTCAGCACCTCTATGTGATGTATCACTGGTACACGCCGTCCCGCCATTTTCGCATGCGGGAATGGTTTTTATGCGGGGGGCGCATCCCTGCCTGCCTCCCCATGCCACATGGGATGTACATAAATAGACAATGTATGCATTTCCCCCCGTGCAAGAGTAATTAGTAGTTGCCAAGAGAAATATTGACATTGACATCAATTTCTGCCTGCCCCTGCCCCTGCCGCCTCCTCCCCCCCTCCTCCGTTCTGTACCCTAACACCCCCCTCCCCCCTTGGTTGTGCAGACCGAGGCATGAGGGATGTGTTTGATGCGGAGTATGTGTCTCTGCATGTGCGGGTGACAAACAAGGGCGCCTTCCACCTGTACACGCAGACGCTGGGGTACAAGATACAGGTGGGTGGTGGGGAGCCGGTGGGTGGGTGGGCGTGGGGTGCGTGTGACCCATAACGGCGCTGTCCAGCTGTACACGCAGATGCGGGGGTACAAATTACAATTGGGTGGTGAGGAGCTGGTGGGTGGGTGAGTGGGTGTGGGTAGCATGTACGGGTGGGTGCAAGTGGGTGGTGGAGATTGGCGCGATGCATGTGTGGCTACACGTGCGTGTGACCAATAAGGTTGCCTTCCACCTTTACACGCAAACGTGGGGTACAAGATAGGGGTGGGTGGTGGTGATGGAAATGGGTGTGAAAGCGTGACGGGTCGGGATATGGAGGGGAGCAGAACCTGCGGGTGGGTGGTGTTGATGAACGGTGGTGCCTGACCAAGGGTTTCCTGCCTGGCCGTGCAGGTTGTGGAGAAGAAATATTACGCTGGTGGGGAGGACGCCTATGACATGTCTAAGCCTAAACTTATGTATCTGGCCAACCTAAACCAATGGTTTTCGCTTGTTCAGGATGTGGAGAAGAAATATTACGCCGACGGGGAGGACGCATACGACATGCGCAAGCAGCTCAAGGAGGGCAAGGGGAAGAAAGACGGGGAGGGCAAGGGGAAGAAGGGCAAGGTGGCAGCGATACAGGACAAGCCTGAGGTGGCACCGGTGGCAGAGGTGGAGGATACGCCGGCTGATGCGCGGTCGAATGATGGGTCGGAACCAGGGGAGGTGGACTAGGAGGGAGGAAACCCAGTTAGGGTATGTTACTGGCGAGGGTGGTGACGGTGTGGAGGAGTGGGTTGGGACGCAAACCCTTATGGTGGTTTTTACCCAGGTGTAGGGACCGTTGGCTAGCTAGCTGCAGGTTGAACGCGCTTTATCTTTTGTATCAACGATGGTTCAGCCCATGGTTGTTGTGGTGGGGGACTGCTGGCAGCTTTCTTTACGGCGGTCCATTATGTTCAGTGGTACAGTGGTTCCTCGAATTGTGGCTTTGAACGTGTGTGTGTGTGTCGGTAGGGGGGTGGGGGGGGGGCTCAACCGGCAAGGGAGCCTGTAGCGCTGGAATGGTCTCTTGTACGCATTGGATTTGCCTCCTTTTGTGCATCGAATCTGTTGGTGGTTCACTAGTGTGGCATTTACTTAGGTGGAGGATTCGATGGGTTTTTTGCCACACCCAAGTGCGGCGGACATTCTTTCTTATGTCTGTTTCTGACCAAAAAGTTTGGGTTGTGGTTTTTAAAGGGTCAGGCCCTCTTGATCCTGTCACCAAACGCAAGCCTTAATCTGTCACTAATGCTTAGCTAAGCATTACGATTAACTGTCGACGCCGGGGTTGTTTGGGCATAGCCTGTCAAAGAAGCAAGGGTTTCAGCTCGTGCAAAAACCCCACTTTAGGGTCCATAACTGAAAAGTGAGTCACCGCGAGGGCGCCAAACAGATTTCTCGTTGCCACAGCTAATTGCGAGCTATATCAACATGCAAGCCGTTTCTGGTGTCCAACTGTTCAATCCATTTGGCTTGGACTGTTATCAACATTAAACACCCCCTGCGTTGCACATCGACGCCATCAACCACGGTTATAACACCCACATTTGCTGAGAAGCAACGAGCATAAGGCCGCCTTGCAACTAGCTGCCATACCTGATAATGCCAACTGTCGAACCTAGAGTAGCAACATGTTGAAAGCAGTGTTGTTTGTGGTTGTGCTAACCGCAGCATTCACAGATGGCCGTAACATCAATCTGGGCGACAGTTTGGTCGCTTCGTACAGCAGTGCCAATAAGGCAGCCCAACACAAGAGGCAAATTGTGCAGTCGTGCTCGGTTGCTCCAATAAAAAGCATCAAACCAGAGCAACTTCCCTCTCTGGTACGGCCCTGCATTGACTTCATCGTGGTATATGGTTTTGCATCCGGATGGCCGTGCCTAACCGTTTTGGCCATCCGTTATAGAAAGACCGTTTAACCATCTTCACGACTCCTGAACTTCAAAACATAGTCGTATGGTTTCTACATCCCCGCCCTTTAACTTGCGTCGCGAACGGAAGCGTAACTCACTGTCGCATATGTGGGTGGTGCGCAGATGACTGCCTGTGCCAATGCCGTTAGGCAGAACCCAGACGCCTTCGCCTGCGAATACCCTTGTGACTACACTTCCTGGCGCCAAGAGGCAGTAAAAAACAGCCTCACGCCTCTGGCAACCACCGGAGTAGTGGCCCAGACTCTGTACAGGTGTGTTCCAATGGGTGCCCACTTCAGGCTGAGGCTAGGGTGGGTCAGTTGCAAGCAAGTTAAATGCTTGCAACTAATACACCCTGCGCACGCAACTACCTAACAACTGGGTACCCTAGATCTGGTCCCAGGTCTGTACCCAACTGCCAAGTTTCGCATCTTTGCTCAGAAGTCTGCAGGATGAAGGACCCATGCCTCTTTCCCAACCCTGGTCCTCCACCCATGTCTCTTTCCAACCCCACCAGCTGCTTACCGCCACCTGTGTGCCAGCTAGTAGGCTAACACAGGTAGAAGTCAGCTACTAACTGCGCTTAGACCTTTCCAAACCCCGCCAGCTGTTGACTGTCACCTGCGTGATTGCACAGGTCAGCAACAAACAGCAGCAGCACCATGGCCCAGCTCAAGGCGGTGGGATACTCGTCCTTTGACGCACTGGAGCTGCAAGGCAGGTTGCAGTCCTTCGGGGTGACCACCTACCCATATGGGGAGAACCAGGGCGCGGGGTTCAAGTCAGTGAGGGACCTGATGCTGGGCTGGATGTGGTACGTGCTCTCCCCTGCAACCCTATTGCGCAAGCGCAATAGCCATTGCATAAGCTCAACTGTCAATGTCTTAGCTAGCCACCCACCCAGACACAGGAGTAGTACATGCGTTCCAGTGAAACGTTCTGGCTATTCCCTTGCCTATCAACACAACCCACTAGCCTTTTCATCCCTCCCCGCCCACCACCTCCACAATGTCCACCACACCAGTTTTCAACCACGCCTTCTCATCCCAAACGCTGCAGCCCCTTATGTCCACAGTCCCCACCACACCAGCTTAGGGTTTAGGGTTTAGACCTGGTGCATGGCGTGCCTAAATCTTTCCACCCTAACCACCTTCCCCACCCTGCAGCTCCCCAGCTCAGCGCACCAACCTCCTCAGCTGCCACTATGACACCGTCGCCAGCTCAGCACGCGGCACATCCCCCCTCCTCTACTTCACCCAATCCTACGCATGCTCCAAGCCAGACCATACATGCAGCTGCCCATCCAAGCCCACCACCGCCACTCCCCTCCCCTCCTGCTTGACCCCCACGCCACCCCCCACCGCCACACCAGCGCCAGCACCGGAGGGGCTGGGGGCACCCACCACCGCACCAACAGCCGCACCAGCACCATCCGTGGGCCAAACCCCCACACCGGCGCCAGTGTCTGCACCCACCCCGGGACCCGAGCAAGGAGTGATAATCCCCACCCTTGCGCCAGCACCAGCCCTGCATGCGGCACAACCCGCCTCAGCCCCCGCACCGGAAATTGCAATCCCAGAGGCAGCACCCACTCCATCCCCTGCTGCATCACCACCCCAACTCAGCCACATCCCCCTTCCTCCGGTGGCCCACCCTCCACTGATAAACCCTATCGAGGTTCCAACCATTGCGCCATCCCTGCAGCCCCTGGGACAATCCCCACCCCCAGCTTTCACCCTAGGATCCCCACCACCAGCCGTGGTGGAGTCCCCACCCCCCACCACCACACAGCCACCACCACCGCAGGAGGCCACCTCACCACCACCACCTACTCAGCATTCCCAGCCATCGCCATCCCCACAGCAGCAAAGCTTACCCAAGCCATCCCCACAGCAGCAAAATTCACCCAAGCCATCCCCACAGCAGCAAACCTCGCCCCCACAAGAAGCACAGTCACCACCAGTCTTCCAGGACCCCTCACCACCTCCACCCACCGCCGCCTCACCTCCACCCCCTACCACCTCGCCTCCGCCACCCACCACACCCTCCCCGCCACCACCACAGGTGCGTATCATTCCTCAGCCACAATTATGTTTCCATAGATGTTGATGCCATATCAGTATCCTGCCATGCATAAAACATTCCTGCAAAAATGCCAGATGAGCAGGCAGCCTTGAACCAGAATGCTCCACTCCATTTTGTGTGGCAGTGCTGAAATGGCATCCCTGCTCAAATGTCCTTGCTTCCTTGCCAGCGAGACATTCTCCAGCGTATCATTCTAATATTCCCCTTCAAATACTGCAGGAAACCTCCCCACCACCACCCACCAACCCCTCCCCTCCCCAACCCCAACAATCTTCCCCACCACCACCCGTCGCCCCATCCCCACCACCACCCCAGCAACCTTCCCCGCCACCACCCACCAACCCCTCCCCACCACCACCCGTGGAGCATTCCCCCCCCGCCGCCGCACCTCCCACCACCCCCATCTCCCAAATCATCAACAACCTCCTGGGCTTTGGCATCTCCTCCACATCATCCCCATCGCCAGATTCCACCCCTGGCACCCACCCCACCACCCCAGCCCTCTTCACCAATTCCATCGCATTTGACGGGCCCCTGGCCACCTCAGGATCCCCACTGGATGCCTGCTCACCGTCCATCGCCTCCCAGGGATGCAGCCCCCAGGAGGTAGGTTTAAAATTCCATCTCCAGACTACATGCATTCCCTGCCAATGAGCAATCAGCGCTGCACATTCGAGTCTAGTCTTAATGACTAGACAGGTCAGCAATCAGCATTGCACATGCGGCGCCAAGCAGGTCTGCCCTGACACTGTTCTGCCACATGTTTGTTTTGTGCAATCCAAGGTCTTGCTAAATCAGATCACCCCATGTGCCTTTATTTAACCTTACTGACCCTCTTTCCCCTTTGCAGGTGGCCAACAAATATTGCGCAGCCAAGGGCTTTGCAGAGGGTTCCCGAGCAGATTACAGCGTGCAGGATGGGGTTTCTGGCACGTCTGCGCTGGATGGAGGTGCCATTTGCAGCAGCGGGTGCACCACATATGGATCCATTACCTGCCACCAATGAGGGGTGCGGGGGCACATTTGGGTCCATTACCTGCCACCAATGAGGGGGGTTGGCAGCACATTTTTGTCCCCATTACCTCCCACCAATAAAGGGGTTGGTGGCAGGCTGAAGCATGGGGTTTGCTTACAGCACGCTGGATGGGAATCGATAAGAGCAGCTTTATACAATTATGTTTATTTGCAAGTGAAGTACTTCTACATGGCTGAGATCATCGCCCTGTCAGTAGATGGGGTAGGGCGTGGTATGCAGGAAAATTCCTGCATGTAGGTAAGGTGCTGTGGCGGTCAGGTAGGTCTTGCGATGGACCATTGTCATCATCTGACTGTATTGGTTGGTAGTGTGCTGTGCACTGCGTTTTGTGCGGCGTAGACTATGTGCATCTGCTCTGGTTGCACACGTTGATAGTCCGAGTTTAGGGTTTAGGGTTTAGGCTTTTGCATGTATGCATCTGCCTAGCGCCTCTTGTATCAACCGTTCCTTTTGCACATACATGCGTTTTGTATGTTACCATTTTTTCCCTGACCATTGAGCTTTTGTAGCATTACCAGGCACCTGTGTGCACGTTTTTCACATGTGCTATTACCGTGCTTGCTTTTTTCACTTACCTTCGGTGTCTGCTTTGACCTTACTGCACCTTCTACCCTGTGTGTCATTATGTCATGCATCTACCTTTCTGCACTATGCCCAGCACATGCGTTTTGCGTGTAATCTGCATGTGCTGGAACCCCATTTTTGCAATTTACCAGTCAGCGCGTTGAGCATTCACCCTTATCTCTGATGCACCCTGTTCCTCCCCATGACCACCCTCCTTGCTCACAGTGCCCTGCATGCTGCCTATTCCTATTAGAAATAAATATCAAATGCCTCATTTGAAAGCACTTGATCCCAGACCACCGTCAGGCATTTCCCCATACTGTACTTTCTGTGATTTTCCCCCTCATACCACACTGTCTGTTGCCCGCAGTGCTGTTTAGGGTCCGTCCTATGTATGCTAGGTTGTTTCTTCCTGTCACTCAATCCTGAAGCATCAAACCCTAAACTATTAAACATGTCCTTTCACATGCAACCCTGTGGCACCCACATATACCCTAAACACTAATACAGTTTTCCTGTGCCAAACCCAGAACATGTACTGCGCCGCAACTATAAAGCTATGACCACGGTTCTTGTTATGACTGTTAAAGTCATATATGCATAAACTGTTACAACTACACTCAGGAGAACCCTCACATATAACGTCACATACCACAGGTCAAAGCAGGCTGTTGAACCCCTAAATTATCACGATGTTTGTATACCCAACCCCAAAATTTAAAACTTGCCAATGCAGATGCCATTGCAGAACCCAACCCTAAAATTTAGTCCTTGCCATTGCCAGGTGGCACCGTACCCGTACCCTAAATGCAAGGCTCTAATGACCCGTACCATTAACAGTGCCACACCCAAGATTGAAACCCTGCCCCACATTCAGACTGGTTAGTGAAATAGGATAGTTACATCCTTTGCAGCACTGCAGCAAGTTTAGCCGCCTGCCCCACATGATTCAGAGGGTACATACAGTGCAGTCATTAGGCAACGCCAACTTGACTTAAGGAGTATCACAAAGCCCATGCTTGCACGCAACCCTTGTATATTCACACCAATACCCGCCTAATCCCTAAATTGACCCAAACCGATTCGTGCGCACAATGTTCATTAACAGATAGGTCTATGCGCTCAGCCACACTAGCAGCCTGCCATACGTGAATTTATGAAGTACAGTGTAGTCGCTAGGTATAGCCATTGTAGTGTAGGCAGCCCTCACAAGGGGCCATGCAACTTTAGAAATTTAAAAACACATGCCACCGCCAACCCTAAACTAAAACCTGACCAGTCCATTTGCATGCTGGACGGTGCATGCCCATTGTTATCCTCATATTTGGGGTATCTGCGGCACCGTCATGCTGAACCCTGTGCAGGGTGATGATGCTTTTAATGTTAAAACCCTACACAAAACCCTAACTACCGCACATGAATTTGTGCCTGGTAAAAGTCCTGTTTTAGTCCTATCGTTTTAGGTTAAGGGAACCTGCAACAGAATAAAGCTGAACCCTACATTACATCACGGTGAAGCATGGCTTGCTAATCACCGCAACCACGTCATGCTGAACCCTGCACCACGTGGGGTGGTGATGATTTTCATGATGACACAAACTCATGTTATAAAGGTTTTATGCTTTGTTTTCTAATCCACCTCGTCATTTTTTTGAAATGATTATGTTCACAACCCTGCCTGGGGGTTCCAATGTTGGATGGAGGATCACTAGTGTCCAACCACTCCCATGGTAGGACGCGTGCTGTATGCCATACCAAAGCCTTTCTCTGGCAGTGAACAAACCAAACACCACCACGCAGCCTGTCCATTGACGTGCCCATTGATTAGCGAGGTTTTAGTGAAGCCTTGGGAAAGCATTGCCCTTTTTTATCCCTCGCAAAAGTATCGACTGCCATCTTTGCAGAATTCCTGTTGCACAGATAATGCACATAGAACCAGTAGTACCGATTGCCTGTTTCATGCAGTTGTCACTTTGAAAAGCAAGATCCTCCCTCACATGCACTGAAAGCGCTCATTGCACCATGCAGTTGAGCCCTGGGGATCACTTCGCCACCTTGCCCACAATGTGATGTCATCCTTGCCAGCCGCCCGGGTTTGTACAAGCTTGGTCTTGGCGTTAATATGGCTGGAGAATGCTTGCAAACAGCGCTGTATATCCTAGACTAATTGGGCCCACAATGAGAGGTCATATCATTGCATGATACTGCAGAACTGACAAGAGTCCACCATTTTTGTATTAAAGCAGTCCCTCTTCACTACCAACTTAGTTATTTATTGATTTATTGTAAGCTTTAGCAATGCGGCTTCAGGCCCTAGGAGTTTCACGCAGAGTGCGCACGTTCGTTTCCATTTCAAACTTGTCAGTTTTTAACCAGTGGGCTTTATTTCCGCATCAAGTTGACATTATCCATGATTTCTACTGCATAAACCATTCTTCAAGCAGCAAATTGCACTTTTTTTCACCCGTGCCGTCACTGTAGGCTGTTACAAGCCACTTTATGACATTGTCCATGATTTCCTTATTGGCGCTAACTTAAAGGCAACATCAAGAGTCTCCAATCTCAGATGTAGTACAGTCATTTCAGAAGCAACGTGGCATGAATTGCATTTATCAAAGGCAAGACCAGCTTTCCTGTACCCGTTAGGGCACACATAGTCAAATTGAAGGTGAAACAACATATCATGAAAGAAAGAAAGAGAAAGAAAACGACCCCACATGTACACACGCTCATATCATGAGCATCATCCTACTGGTACCATATGTCTCAAAGTAAAATTTACAAGGAAGCAACCTTGCAAGGGGTTCAATTGACTGGGCGGCAGCGCATGTTACTGCCCATAAAAATATCCCTGGCAGGCCGCAACTGCACCAAGCGCAACAACCTCATGTCATGAGCCACGTGGCATGGCCCACCCACGCCTGCACACCCCCGAGGCCTGTGCTTGCGCACATCACGCCAGCGTGGCGCGCATGCCCCTCCCCCCTCTGCCCCCCTCCTCCGCCCCCACATGCAGCCCGCCGCCAATAGGACCCGCCGCGCGGTTCCCCCTGAATGTGGCGTAGATGCGCTCCAATCTGGCCCGCTCCAAGGGTCCCACTGAGGGGCGGGCGGCATCCAGTGCCAGGCGCAGGTGGTGCATGGAGATGGTGGGTCGCCGGTCAGCGCCGGCGGCTGTGGTGGTGGTGGGTGGCGAATGCGTGGCCTGTAGGCACAGGGGTATATAACATATCAAAATGAAAATGTCCACAAGAAATTCCAAAAGCAATCGTAGCTGAAGTGTACAGCTCTTACCCTAGGTTGCCAGTTAGGGAACCCTACCTTGGAGTGCTGGGTAACCTATCATAGTGTCCCTCATTGCCCTAAAGTGCTTTGGGCCCACCGCGTATCCTTGTTCCAGCCGCTGGCTGAACATCAGACGACTAGCGTTGCTTTGCCTAGGGCTCCTACAAGTCGTAAGCTAGGGGTCTACCTAGGCTTCTTGTACCTGTTCTCGGTCCCACGGCTGGTGCACTGCCATCAGTTTAGGGTTTCTGCTTTCTGGGTGCCCTATCCTAGCGTTGTTGGTTGCCCTATCCTAAGGGTTTTCCCTACCTGTTCTTGCTCCCCTGCTGGTGCACCGCTGCCAGTTCAGGCTTTCTGGATTCTGGTTGCCGTATCCTAGAATTCTTGGTTACCCTACCCTAGGGTTCTTGGTTACCCTCCCCTGATGGTTTTCCCCACCTGTTCTTGGTCCAACCTCTGGTGCACAGCTGCCAGTTGCGCCTCAGACAGCAGTGCGCGCAGGTCGGCACCAGTGAAGCCCTCCGCAACCTGAACCAAACCCCAATCAAGGGTACTGTCAGATAGTGCACGCCACGACAAAGGGTATATTGGGAGCACTGTGCACAGGCCGGCATCCAGGAAACCCTAAACCCTAAACCCTTTGCAACGTGAAGGTGAGCGAAACCCCCCGCAAGCAATGCAAATAATAGACATATAATCTCTTTGAGGACTTTCCCGGATGGGAAAGTCCTGATGCGCAGGGAACACAATATGATTCAAGGCGAGCCCCCAGTAAGATATGCACAATGGGAAAGAACAGGTTCGAACCTCTGCGATGGCGTCCAGGTCCACCCCCTCCTCCATCTTCAGCCCCCTTGCAGCCGCCCGCAGCACTTGGCAGCGCTCATGTGCATCTGGAAAGCCGCAGTACACCAGTCGGTCCATCCTGCCCGGGCGCAGCAGGGCGGCATCCAGCATGTCGGGGCGTGAGGTGGCCGCAATGACCACCACGCCTGCACATGAAATCAATCAATTGAAATTTCTAGCTGCATGAGCCTTTACAGCAGGTTTTTGGGTATGGTTTTGGATAATCTTTGCAGGTTGCATGGGGTTGTTAGAGGAAACCGCAGTACACAAGCCGATCCATCCTCCCAGGGCGCAGCATCAAGCATGCCGGGGCGGGATGTGGCTGCAATGACCACCACGCCTGCACAGAAATTGGAGCATTTAAACTTCAACTGCATGGACACTGTTCACAGTAGGGCAAAACAACTAAAAAAAATTTTCAAGACCAGTGGAGTCGTGGCCTTGCCAGGAGCGGAAAGGGGCCAAGGAAACTGCGTCTTTTATTCACTTTCATGCCACCACTACCACCACCACCACCGGGCACACACCACCCCTCACCTGACCTGCCAGGTTCACCACATGGTCAGTCGCATAAGTAAAGCCGCCCTAAACCCTAACCCTAAACCCGCAGGCCCACAAGAGACCTGTTTTTTTATGTTTTCTTTCACACCCCACCCAGCACACCACTGCCATCCACCACCACCACCACCACCCACCTGCCAGCCCCTCCACCCCATCCAGCTCAGTCAGCAGCTGGTTCACCACACGGTCAGTCACACCAGCAGAGCTGCCCTAATCCCTACCCTCTAAACCCTAAGCCCGCAGGGACGCAAGGGAGCTGTTTAATTTTACGTTTTATTTCCAACCACCACCACCACCACATAAACACCCACACCCCACCTGCCAGCCCCTCCACCCCATCCAGCTCGGTCAGCAGCTGATTCACCACCCGATCAGTCACACCAGTGGAATCGTGGCCGCGCTGGGGGGCAAGGGAGTCAAACTCATCGAAGAAAAGGGCGCAGGGGGCGGCGGAGGATGCGCGGCGGAACAGGTCGCGCACAGCCGCCTCGCTGGCACCGATATACTTGTTGAGGACCTGCAGGGGGGAGGGTTTTTACAGGGTGTTTGTGAAGCTTGTGTAGGTATCTGAGAGGTTGCATAAGAGCAGTTGAGAGGTTGTCCGAGCGCAGTTCTTGAGGTAGGGGTTTCGTCAGGGTTTTAGCAGGACTTTCATGAGGCATACATTGGACCTCCATAGAACTGCATAGTGCCTCGCTTTCTGGCAGGGTTTTGATAGGGTTCCATTCGCTTACCTCTGGCCCCTTGACGCTCACGCAGCGCACCCCCGCACCAGCCAGCGCCGCAGCCACTATGTGTGTCTTGCCGCAGCCAGGGGGGCCATACAGAAGTAAGCCTGGGGGAGAAACGGGGAGGGAACGGATGGGGAATGGAATGTAGAGCTTAGAGGACACATTATAGGTACAGATTCAGGAGAATATGTGAAAATTAAACGTGATGCAGCCTGTCCCCGCACCCACCAGTGCGCAGCTGCAAAATATAGATTTAATAAATAATTAAAAAAAATGATTGAATTATATGTTGTCCTGCCTGTACACACACACCACGCACCTGTCCTCAGCCGAAGAGGGGCACCCGCCATGAGTCCCGCGTATTTCACCGGCATCTCCAAAATTTCCCGCAATGCGGCGCACGCGTCTGGCAGGCCCCCCACATCCTCCCACCCCCGAGGCCCCCCGCCGCCCCCTGCCCCCGACATTTGGCCCACCCCCCAAAATGCCGCGGGGGTGAAATTGCGCTGCGCAGCCGCCAGGTCGATTTCCTCCACCCGAATCGTGCCTGCAAGCCAAGGTGCACAACCCTTACTGAGGATGTCAACCATGGCAGGGTACTACAAGGGTTGTGGGTGGTATTCTCAGTCTGCTGACAACCACATGCATACTAGTACACCCCCCCACTCCTCTACACCGTCCCAGCCACCCATCCACCCATTGTCACACACCTGCGCCCACACACCATCACTCAAACACGTGATATATAAATAAAGACTCACAATACTAGAAAATAAAAAACTACGCCCCTCTAATCATGCCTGAGGGCACACACACGCGCATCCACAAGCCGTCTGTGATGCAGACAGCCAAATACGCTTCAAACAACCAGAACCCACCCATGGGTGTGCGGGTCAGCGCCCCCGCCACAGCCGGCGCCTGTCGTCGCGCCATGTGGCGGCGGGCAGCCGAGTGCATGGCCCGGTCCACCAGCACTGCCATGTCAGCAGCATCGTAGCCCTCGGCGCGGCTGGCAACGCCCTGCGGATTTAGGGTTTCTTGCGATTAGTTTAGGGTTTGTAGTTTCTGCTGCGACGGCGCTGGCGGTATGTGCATGTGTGGATGCAGTTGTTGGGCACCTTGGTTGATTGTACCATTTAGGGTTTTCAAACATGAAGCGGCGGGCAGCCGAGTGCATGGCCCGGTCCACCAGCACTGACATGTCAGCAGCATCGTAGCCCTCGACGCCCTGCGGGTTTAGGGTTTTCTTGCGGTTAGGTTAGGGTTTAGGGTTTCTGCTGCGTCGCAGCTCTAGGCTCGGCTGGCCTATCAGAAGGGTACGAGTCTGGGTGATGGTCATGTGGCAGTGGGCAGTGGAGTTCATCGCACCTGGTTGAATACCAAAACCTTCCCAAACATCCCGCAAAAAATGCACCATACCCTCCCCAACACCCCCGCAAACCATCCACACAAAACAAAGGAGACGCCCTTCACCCACCTCCACATGCGAAGATTGTGCCATCGCCCCCCTTGCCGCGAGCCCCGCAGCCAGCATGCCCGCCCTCCCCTGGGCGCCAGGGGGTGGTAACACCACATGCCCATCCAGCCGCCCGGGTGCACGCAGCGGTGCCGCCACCGCAGCTGCGTCTGCGCATGTGGCTGCAACAGCAACTGCACCGGGGGGGAGTGGGGGTTGGGTAGGGGTTTTGGGGTGGGGAGTGATGTCCTCCCTCCCCTAGAAAGTGAGGGGTGAGAGGAGAGGGGATGGGGGGAGATGGGTGAAGGGGGTCAATGGTGAGGGGATTGCGTGCACGCAGGGGTGCCGCCACCGCTGCTGCGTCTGCGCATGTGGCTGCAACAGCAACTGCACCAAGGGGAGAAGGTGCAAAGGGGGTGATGGGGGGTTGGAGGGGTTGTAAAGGAGAAGTGTGGTGTTTTTGCAAGGTGGCATCCAGCATGCTGTGGCGCATATGCGCACTGGCACCCGCTGGTGCCTGAACATGATTTATGCTCGATGAACACAATCAACAGCAGGAAACATTGCTGTGCATATGAGGCAATTTCCAGAGGCAATCTCCATGAAGAGCATAGGCCTAAACCCTAACATAGGCTGTGGCATAGAATAGCATGGCTTAGCATGGCATGGTGTTTATGTAAAAAGGTATGACTCTATGTGTCAAGGGTTTACGATATGTACCTGGCCGGTCCCTCCCCTCCTGCAGCCCCTGTATTATCTCACACAGCCACTGCACCAGGCCTGCAGCCCCCCCGGCATCCACCCCCCCCTCTTCCCCGCCCTCCAGCGCAGGGGCGAGAGCATCAAGGTCATCAAAAACTAGGAGGGAAGGGGCGCATGCCAGGGCTTCCTGGATCTGTGGGGCAAGGGCGTCCTTATTTTCCCTGCTATTAGAGTAGGCATTATGGTACAAGGTTCACAGTTCTGAGGAGACGCATCAGAGTTGCTGCTTGGAAACAGGACGCCCGGGGGTGGTGTATTTGACTTCTCCAGTTGAGGTGGATGTGTCCCCAGATTGCACATATGTAAGCACAGCGCTGACCACGCATACACACTGACACTAACATTCATACAGAGAAACTTTCACATTGAGCCCTTTCCTGCCCCAGTTATACTTTCTTGTAATGATCTAGCCTGCAACATTTCTTTTAACCAAACAAGGCTTTTGAGCTTCAATGTTCCTCCCCAACAAGGGTTTTAGGGTTTCCAGCGCACGCACCGCAGGAATGATGGCTGCCCTGGCCGCATCCCCCCCCTCCCCCCCCACCTCCCGACACCCCACCACCACCACATGGGTCAGGCACTGGGGGTGGGACTCCAGCGCACCCCGCACTTGCTGCACCATCCTGGATTTGCCACTCCCATGGGGGCCTATCAATAACAGCCCCCCAAGGGGAGGTGCGCCAGATGCCTGTGAGGTAAGGGGGGAAACGACAGGATTGGAAACCATAACCTAAGTTCTGCTGCATGGTCAACGGGAGATATGGCCAAGGGTTCAATGGTGTGGAAAATTCTTGGAGAAGGTACATGGGTGCGGGGGGTGGGGAAAATGGAGTTGAATGGGGCCAATATTGGTAGGGCTATTAATTGTGTAGTGGTCGACCCGCACAATCAAAGGTGATCATTTTGATTGTCAGCCAGATGTCAATTAATCACATTTGATTGCATCACTCCCCTTGTACCTACATTGCTCCCCCCTCCCAACCCCCAATCCCTCTACACACACCTGTAGCATGGCCCTCAAATCAAATGCCATCTTGGGCACCACCCGCCGCAGGCATTGCTCCATGACATGCAGAAATTCCGGCATTTCAGGCACCCCCTGAGCCCCCCTCTGATTTAGGCCCCTCCCTTGCTGAGGTGGAACCACCTCATTGGCTGCCCGCTGCATGGCAGTGCCCACCTGAATCTCACATTTGCAGGTGGAAATGTGGGACGGGGTGAAAAGAACGGGGTCCCGGAATGTTTTGGACCCGCTGCGGCTGGCTGTGGACGGGACCTTGAATTCCAGCACAAATTCCACCACGGGCTGCACCCCCTGCACCCCTGATTTATCCCTCCCTTGCAACAAAAGCACCGAGCCGGTGTGCAGAACCACACCCTTGGGATTGCTGGAAAACCCTGCTTTGGGGTTTTGGCCACTGATGGTGGGCTCAGTGTCAGAGCCCGGTGTTAGGGTTTCCAACCATGACGTGAAAACCCTAGGTGCCAGATCCGAAACCACGTCGATCAGCCGCTGTACATTGCTGGCGGCTGCATTTGTGCCCTGGTGGCGGGGATGCAAAATGACGCACACTCCTGGCTGGGGTGGCTGGGGGTGAATTGTGTGCAGGGTGATGTGGCTGTGGCATTTGGCCCCCAATGCTGATTGCACAATGGGGTGGAGGGAAATGTGCCCTTTTGCCACATTTGGAGAGGTGGCCAATCCCACTGCCACAGTGCGCCCCCTGCGATTCAGATACATGCATGTCAATAGCAGAGCAAGAACAGGAGGACTTACATATATCACGTCGTATATTGATTCCCTCCAACGGTCGACCCAGCCGTTGGCTCAGCACCTGAGTTTGAGTTGAGTCTTGAGTTCAACTAAGCAAGGGG